>JAJIZL010036168.1:43162-81511 GCA_023969395.1 Amblyomma maculatum | reverse complement strand
AACATCACCTTGCTAGCATGCGAAATAAGCGCGATCGTGCGGTAGTTGGAACAATCTTTGGCACTGCCTTTCTTTGGAATGGAGATGTAAACTGACCTCCTCCAATCCTGTGGCCACTGCAGGGTTGTCCAAATCTTCTGACATAATGTATGCAGAGTGTTAACAGCGTCGTGGTCGAGGTTTTGAAGCAACTCAGCTGGAATACCATCAATTCCGCTAGCTTTGTTCTTAGCAAGGCTGGCTAAGGCCCATTCAACTTCACTCTTCAGGATGCCCGGCTCGAGATCAGTAATCACAACCGTCTTATGTTGGGTTCGCACATCCGGGTCCTTCTTGTACAGTTCTTCTGTGTATTCCTGCCACCTCTTCTTTATCTCTGAGGCTTCAGTGAGGTCCTTGGCTCGTTTGTCCTTTATCACGCCCAGCTTGGCACAGAAGCTTCCTTTGATATCTTTGATTGTCTTATACAGAGCTCTTGTGTTCCTTAATTGGCTGTTGTCCTCAACTGCTTGGCACTGTATGTTCAGGAAGGCATTCTTATCTCTCCTTGCTATTTTCTGAAAATCCGCATTGAGAACCTTGTATCTTTCTCTTTCCCCCATAACTTTTGCCATCCTCCTTTCCTCAGCTATTTGCAAAGCCTCTTCAGATAACCAGTTTGCTTTTTTGCATTTCTTTTGCTTTGGAACTACCTTAGTAGCAACTTCTTGTATTATATCACGAACATCAGTCCACATCTCTTCGGGCTCTCTGTCTTCTAGTTATATTTCTTGAAATCGATTCCTCACTTCCAAAGCATATTCTGATGGAATTTGATCTAGATCATACCTGAAAGGCCGTCTAGACTTCTGCGTTTTCTTCAATCCAAGCTTAAATTTGGCAACAAGAAGCTGATTATCGGTGCCACAATCGGCCTCAGGCCTTGTTTTTACTGCTTGTATAGCGCTTCTTCTTCTCGGTCGGCAAAGAATATAATGTATCTGATTCCTGTACGCATAGTCCGGTGAAGTCCATGTGTACAGGCGCCTCTTGTGCTGTTGAAAATGAGTATTCGCTATGGTCAGGTTGTTTTCTTGACAAAACTCTACTAGCCTCTGCCCAGCTTCATTTGGCTCACCAAGACCAAACTTGCCTGTAATTCCGGATATTTCTTCACTCCCGACCTTAGCATTCCAGTCTCCTATGAGAAAAACGACGTCTGATGATGGGGTGCGGTCTAAAAGGCATTGTAGGTCCGCATAAAATCTCTCAACGTCAACTTCTTCAGCAGTAGTGGTCGGTGCATAGACTTGGATAACTGTTACGTTCAAAGGGTGACCTTGGATCCGAAGTGACATCATTCGGTCGTTTTTGGGGTTGTACCCTAGCACTGCTTTGCCAATTCTTCTGTTTATTATGATAGCGACCCCATTCCTTCTCTTGGATTCGTGCCCACAATAAAAGACATAATGGTCGCCGGATTAAAATTCTCCCATTCCGGTCCACTTGAGCTCGCTGATACCCAAGATATCAATGTTCAATCTGTCCATTTCTCGCTTGACGATATCCAGTTTACCTTGCGTCATAGATCTTACATTCCATGTTGCTATGTGATATATCTCCTTGCAACATCGGACTTTCCGGTCGCTTCCCGACACATCCACAACTGAGCGTCCTTTTGGCTTTAGCCCAGCCGCTTCATTCGTCCTGGAGCTACTAGGAATCTCCCATTGTTCATCCCCAGTAACATGTGGGACGCCTTCCAACCTGGGGGGCTCATCTTCCGGCGCCATATCAATAATGGTATTGTGACTGGCCATAGGGTTTTCTTGGCAGGAAATACTGGAGTGGGTTGCCATTACCTTCTCCAGTGAGTCACATTTTGTCAGAACTCTCTTCCGTGACCTGTCTATCTTGGGTGGCTCTACACAGCAGAGCTCACGACTTCATCGAGTTTCGCAAGCCCCTCCGCCACGACAAGGCAGTGATCCATGAAGGGGGGGACCCTTATCAAGAGACACTAATCTATGAACTCGAATCTATTCAGAGCCGTGCGGCCCGTTTCATTCTCTCTAATTATCATCGTAATTCTAGTGTCAATGCTATGAAATCAAGCTTATCACTGCTACTACTGTCTCAACGTAGAAATATATTTCGTCTTTGTCTATTTCATAAGACTTACTGTAATCACCCCATTCTTAAGAGAAAATTCATTACGTCACCTTGCTACATGTCTGCTCGGATCGAACACCGTCATAAAGTTGGTATTCCTTCGTGCCAAACAAAACACTTCTACAACTCCTTCATCTCCAGCAGATCGGCACAACGGAATCGTCTTCCCCCATCGATTGTTGAAATAAGTGACCATTCTGCGTTTAAATCTGCTTTAGCTAATCTGATGTTAACATAGTACATTGAATTCTTCCACACTGCCATTTGTTTATTGTTTTTAGTTCATCTGCTGTTTTCAATCAACTTTTTTTTTCTCTTTTTTTCCCCCAAATTGTGCTGCTGACTACGTGTATGATGGTATATTTCAGCAACTTTGTTTCCTGCCTGCTCGTAAAGTTGCTTGTTTTGCTTACGTGGTATATTTGTGTGATTATATATTTTGCTCATACATCTGTGTCAGTAGCTAATAATTTGTATTCTTATATTTTTGTAACTTGCTTATGTGCGCCAGCCATACTACTGCTCACATTTGGTTTAATACTGATTGCTGTTCTGTTTCTTTTTTTTCTGTTATTGTACCCCACTCCCCTCTATATTGCCTTTGGGCCCTAAGAGTACTGAAATAAATAAATAAATAAATAAATAAATAAATAAATAAATAAATAAATAAATAAATAAATAAATAAATAAATAAATAAATAAATAAATTATTAATAAATAAATAAGAACAAAAATAAATAAAAGCGGTTATTGCGTACAAGTGGACGAGATCGACGAAGAAGACACTTGTGGATGCAACAAGGAGACATCGCTGAAGACGTCCCAAAAACCGACAAAATAATATAAAGCTAAATAAAGCTTTTATTTCCTTCCTTTTGTCAGCAACAAGTGCGCACGAGACGCCCAGTACGCATGCCTCAGCCCGAGTGTCCAGTATAAATAATGGCGCATTTCGCAATAAAGCGCCTTTCCTGTTTCCCACATGCTTGCGTGTTACATGGTGTCAGAAGTGGTCCCGTCGTCCGTGTCGACAGCTTAGCCTTGCAGGTTGAAATCGCCCCAGCAGCAGGCCGCGAAACATGGCATTATCGATGCTTCCTCCGCCGAAGCGGCTGGATACAACGGGAGAAGCCTTTCACAGCTGGACCGTCTGGAAGAAAGAGCTGTATGCAACTGCAACGATGCTGAGAGAGTAACCAAAGGAGGTTCAAGCTTCCTCTTTTCTTGCGGCCATCGGCGAAGAAGCCAGGTGACTGTTCTATACTTTTACGTTAGGGACTGATGACAAGTACAACATGATTCTCGCGCAAAGTGTGAGGACCACTTTAAGCCAACAACCAACCCAACATTCAACCAATTTCGCTTTGGTTCTAGGAACTAATTACAGGGTTGGTCGTTCAACGATTGCCTCACAGAACTTCAAACGCTTGCACAGAAATGCAAGTCTGACACTTTCTTTAGAACAGAGAATGCTGCGCAGCAGAATTATTCTTAGAAGCGGCGAAAAAGTTTCGCAGCGGAGACTCGTGCTTGAAAATACGTCTTACGACAAAGCTGTTGAAGTCTGTGATGCTAGCGAACAAGGTAAAGATCGTTTTAATGAAATACAACACGCATGTCCTGCTAGAATAAATGGAGTGAAACCAAAAGCAAACACTTGCTTTTGATGTGAGTTTGATGTACAGAAAAGGGGAAACTGCCCCGCTGTGGATAAGCAATGCCACAAATGCGGAGGCCGCAACCATTTTGCTCGCGCCTGTGAAATGCCCTTGCAACAAACGCGCAACAAATAACGCAGCATGCAAGAAGTTCAGATAACACAAGACGAAGAACTCTTGCTTCGTATGCTCGAAAGCAATGCTCTAGATCAGGATGATCGCTGGTCGTCAGCAGTCGTTATCGCAAGCATGTATGTAAGGTGCAAGATTGACACGGGTGCAAACTGTTGTGTAGTGCCCGAGGTGATGCTGAGACGCATAACCGGCAGAGGCATGCCCCGCTTTACTTCGCACGTTCTTCGGCCGCGAGGGAATTGCCTCAAAAAAGATTAAGCTGTCCATTATCAGCAAAGCGCCGTGAAAGAAAGGAGAATTTTTTTATTGTCAAACCCGAGGTACCGATGACCCTGAGTGGCTGCATTGCTGAACGCCTTGGCCTAATAAGCCGCGTAGGTTCGATAGATGCGTCCGACTTCAATGGAAATTGGGAATTTGAAGACGTCTTTCAAGGCCTAGGAGAACTTAAGGGCGCCATGTACCACATCAAGCTGAAGCCTGGTGCCCAAGGCACCGTTATACCAACAAGAAGAGCCGAGCTTGCCCTTCAACATCGTGTGAAAGCGAAGCTCCGAAAAATAGAAAGTGACGGAGTCATCGCAAAGGTAACTGAACCTACTTCTAAGTCAAGCCACATGGTTGTGGTGGTCCAAAAGGAAAAAGTGCGCATAGCCTAGAAGCATCAGATTTGAACAAGGCGATTCCCAGAGAGCATTACCATGTGCCAACATTACAAGACATAGTACCGCGTCTGTTTGGAGCGAGGTACGTTTCTACCTTCGATGCGTCATCCGGATTCTGGCAAGTATTGTTAGACGAACAGAGCTTATTTATATGTGCAATGAGCACCCCGTACGGCAGATATAGGTTTCTGAGGATGCCGTTCGGCATAGCGTCGGCTCCAGAAGTTTTTCAACGAGCAATGCAAAGTGTAGTAGAGGGGCTGGCTGGTGACGACATTTTAGTCTGGGAAAAAATTGCGAGGAGCACGATAGCAACCTCACAAAGTTGCTGACGCGTTGCGATGAACACAACTTGAAGCTTAACAGTAAAAAGTGTCGCTTCTTACGGGCCAGAGTACGCTACATGGACCATGTGCTCACCAAAGAAGGCCTCTCCCTGGACCCTGAAAGAGTAGGCGACATCCTACCAATTTACACCACCAAAACATTATATGGAGGTACAAGTGTTTCTCAGAATGGTGAACGTCGTGGGGCGGTTCGTCCTAGATGTGTCCTCCCTCTCATCTCCCCTTAGATAACGATTAAAGAAAGGCATAGCATGGGTTTCGTCAGACCTGCAAGAGAGAAGTTTTCAGCAGCTCTATGTCAGTCGCATGCAAGCAACAGTCCTGGCATACGTTTAGCAAGGACTACCCGTTGTACTATCCGTTGATGCTAGTCAGCATGGTGTAGGGACGTACTTTTGCAAGATGGACATCCTGTCGCTTACTCATCCCGTTCGCTAAACGCAGCTCAACGACGGTACGCGCAAATCGAAAAAGAGACTTTGTCAATTGTTCATGGCTTTACAAAATTTCAAGGCTAGATATTTCGACAGCCAGAAGTGATGGGCGAATCAGATCACCGATCGCTAGAAATGATATTCAGGAAGCCTTTGTGTGAATGCCTGATACGCCTCCAATGCATCAGGCTAGTACTCCAAACGTTCCCAATCATCTTTAAATACAAGCTGGGCAAAGAACTTCTCGTTGCTGACACTCCCTCAAGTTTTCCGAATAAAGTGGTACAGCGAGGAGAAACGCAGCCGTTTGACGTTAATGCCATTGATCTCTGTCTATTACAGACAAGCAGCTGCGAAGCATATGGGAGGAAAGCGGAAAAGACGCAGTTATGTTGCAACTGCTTTGCTACTCCAGCGCAGAGTGTACCGAGACGAGGCTACAAGTTCCGGATGCCCTGCGACCGTTTTGACCCTACCGCGACGCAATGCATGTCGAGGACGGCCTGCTGCTTCGGAGCAACAAACTGATCATCCCGCCAGCTAAGCGCCCGGACGTCCTTCACCTACTGCACGCGGCACACGGAGGAGAATAGGAAATGAAGGCAAGGGCCCGACAGGTGATGTTCCGGCCAAACATGAATTCTGACATCCGCACACTAGCGAATTCTTGCCCCGCATGCAAAAAACACAGAAACAGAAATGCAAAGCGTTGTGTTCGAAGTGCTGTGTCCTCGTCCATTCTGTTGTGACTGGAGTAGTGCGCGCTAATGGAGAGGCCCGCACCCCTCTTCGTGCTTCGCCGGGAGGACTCGCCGTCTGCCTGCGCTCAGCGGGACGTCCCCCACGGCGCGCTCCCTCACACTCCTCTAGTTCTGGGAAGCAAGCCCCATCCCCATCTCCGGCCTCCATTCTCTTCGTTCTTCGCCCGGTAGTGCTCGCGCCCTCTGACCTGGTGAATAAGCAAAGTAACAGTTTACCAGTATCGCGTACGTCTTACTACACCAACGACGCACAAACACGACATTGGCGACGAGAAAGTGGATTTGACCCGCGCTACGCAACGCTATTAACTAGCCATTGCTACGCGAGGGTTAATACCAGATTTCAACGGCTCATCATGGCCGCCGTGGGTTGGACGCCTCAAGTTCTACTTTGAAGCTAACAGTATCACAGACCCAGCCTTGAAGAGGGCGAACCTGCTAACACTGTGCGGGGAGCACACTTATTGAGCGAAGCACAACAGCGGAAGTGCCTTACGAAGCATCGTTGCAGCACTTCAAAAGCTTTACGATCCGAGACCATCAGAAGTCTACAGCCGAGCCCGCTTCCAGCCGCGACATCAACAGGAAGGCGAAACTCTGAGCTCCTACGTAGCAGCGCTCAAGAAGCTGGCAGCAGATTGCGATTTGAGTCGCTGACCACAGCCAGGACAGCTACCGGGCAGCATGAAGATGCAGCATCTGCTAACACCACCATGCTTCCATTGGACGTCATGTTACGTGACATTTTCGTGTGCGGACTGAGTGACGAGTTACTACAGCAGCGCCTGTTCGCCGAGAGAGAGCTCACATTCGACAAAGCTAACGACATCGCCGCACGAGCGGAGAGCGCCGGTCACCAGCAAAGAGAGATACGCCGGAACACCGAGCCGGTACATCAAACAAGCAACCAGGTTCGCAAACAATCTGTGTTTCCAAAATCAGTAAAAAATGTACATTGCTGCTGGCGGTGTGATGACCAACAGAATGCCCAGGGATGCCGATTCCAGTCAGGCACGTGTAATTTTTGCCGCAAGTGAGGTCTATTGAGAAAGCGTCCCTTACGAAGTGGCAGCATGCCAAGATAAAATCGCCTTCTCAGCCTAACCACAGCGTCGACGCCTCAGAGGCCGCCATCTGATGTCCAAGGAACAACATCGGCAGCAACATCAGCGTTGCAACATCTTAACACCGTGAACCTCGGCACGCGAGCGAAGTATTTTATCGCAGTTGCTGTACATCACAAGCTGCTTAAGCTCAAAGTGGACTCCGGCACGGCCTCTACTCTAATAAGTGAAGATACGTTTCCAACTTCATGGCCATCAGGCGCTCCACCCTTGCAATAAGACGACACGTACCTGCGAACGTGGTCAGGACAAAACCTGCCACTATTGGGCTTTGCCAACGTGCGAGTCAGTTACAACGGCCAGACCCATATGCTACCTCTGCTTGTTGTGAAGGGATTAGGATCAAGCCTTCTAAAGAGGAACCGTTTTTCTTTATTAGGAGTGACGATATGCGGCGTACACCAAATCCCGAGCCACAACGGGATTGAACAATTGCAGGAGAAATACGAAAGAGTATTCTCTGAAGAGATTCCAAGAAATGAAGGGGCCTCGAGTTATTAAGCGGCGCGTAACCGAAGTTTTTCAAGGCCAGGCCGGTGCCCTTTGCTCTCAGAGCTTCAGTTGAAAGGGAGTTGGACAAACTGGAGCAGCAAAGTGTCGCCGAGCCGACACAACATTCACAATGGGCCACGCCACTGGTTGTGGTTCGCAAAAAGAACGGAACTATACGCCTCTTTGGAGACTACCGGAGCACCGTAAATCTTGCGACTAAACCGGGACGTGACAACGTCGCTTTAGTCGCAATTTCCACAAGATTCGAGAAAAACGTCCTTCGCGTAGCTCAGTACACGTCGCCGTCATCCTCTTTGATGAGTCACCCTCGCCATCACCCGGTGGTTAGGGTGACTCATCAGTCTGGCAAATGCCAGCTGTCTCCAGAACCTTCGGCGGCGTCTGACCAATTACGACGCGCGGCTCGGTGGGAGGAAAAGGGAGCGCTCTAACCAGTGAAGCTAAGTGTGTATGCGCGCTAGCCTTGGCGCGTGTTAACAGACAGACGCGGCGTGCCCTATTATTGAGGTCGCGCCGCTCGATCAGTGGTTTCGGCGTGTTCGCAAGTGCTTCAGCTGGACTCCCGAGGATCACCCGCTGCTGGCAAGCCCACGGACCTGCGAGGGAGCGGGCTCGTCTTGTATGGCGGCCACATCGTGACTCTCGAGGCGTCGGACTGCAACAGTGCCCGGTGAACGATTTGGTGTTTGTTTATGTGAATCTCTCGTGTGTTGTTCTGTGTTGTAAGCCTTTGTGTTTTTGAGTATCTCTTTAGGTGCTTGCTAAGCGTTCTTTTCTGGGAACCTCTCGTCTGTGCAATTCTAGTGTGTGTGTGTGTGTGTGTGTGTGTGTGCGTGCGTGTGTGTGTTCCTCTGTATCGTCTCTTGCTGTGTATAAACTTTGTTTTGTTTGTTACTTCTGACTCCGACCCTCACTCTGGCTTGAACCGCAAAAGCTGGGCACCAAGCGGCCACCCCCTTCAGTCACTACAAGGAAGTTGAATTCCGGTCGAGCTCGCTACGCAGGTCCAGGGCAAACCCTTTGCGACCAGAACAGCTACCCTTACTCACTCAAAGGGAGTCTTGGAGTGTGCGCACCATTAAGGGCGCATCGTTAATAACCTCCTAATTATTAACGGGTGTCCATTATTCTGGCGTCCGCAACGGGACGCTTCACTCAAGCAAAGCGGACTGAGAACGAGTTGGAAGTGTTTACGAAGAGGTCGTAAACTGTGTAGCAGCAGAGCGAATGCGAGAGGTACCGTGCGGAAGCGGTTGTGAAGGTCCATTAAGCAGTGCTATGTTAATATTAGGCAGTTCAGATTGAATATGAATCTCAAGGCGAATATTCCATTGGGCCTAGAGAAAGGTCTTAAAGGAGCTGAAATGGGCGGCCCGAAAAGAAAGGTAGGTTCTAGAACAGGCTAAGAAGGAAAGAGAAGAGGCTGAGAAAGAAAGAGAAAGACAACGAGAAGAAAGACAGATAGAATGGCTGAGGAGGCAAGCCGAAAAAGATAGAGAATGGCAGAAGAAGCAAGAAGAGGCAGACAGGAAAAGAGAAGAACGAGAGAGAGAATGGAACAAGCGTAGGCTTGAGATGGAAAAAGAATACCTAAAAGAGAGAGATATCCTTCTGAAAAAGCTGGCTGAAGATCAGCGGTTGAAAGGCATCACCGAACTTCTGGAGGTTATCTTTCCTTATATTAGGAGGTACAGCGAAACGAGTGATTCGTTGAAAGTCACGGGGGCTGTGGAATATAGCTCAAGACGTCAGAGTAAGGTTATGGAACAGTCCTTTCCTGCAACAGAAAATTCAGAAATAGAGGACTTAACTGGAGCTCAGATTTCTCGGAACAGTTAGGATGTGCCCTCCGAGACGACAGGCTACGCTGAAGCTACGAAGGCAGTTGTTGAGCCAGAAACCTCATTCTTGTGCTCATCGCCCGATGATGAAGGACTAGATTCTAGCTCCATGTTAGATTGTTAGCACATCTGAGGGCATGACTTATTTAAAGGAGGAGTTGTCAAATAACAGCGAGCACGAAAGTTCAAGTGGAAATGAAGCTCAAGACAGTACTCTTCCAAAAATTCAAGAGCCGGTTTGGAGCGACGGCTCGACTACTGAGGAAGTTCTTCCCACTGAGAAAGATGAGAAAGGCTTTTTCTCAGAGGAGACCGCCAGAGCAGATCCTAGACTGGGAGATTCAGAAATAGAAGAAAGCGAGGGCTGCACTGTGATGAAAGGGTTGAAGAAACATTTTCAGGAAAATTTTAGGAACAGGATATAACTAAAAAGAAGGTTGAGTCTCCAGTGGAAAATGAGCCCTGTTCCAAAGAGGTACGACCGAAAGTCGCAAAAAGAAAGAACATTGCAGCAATTGAAGAAGTTCGAACGAGTTCACAGTGTGATTTAGCTAGACAGAAATCTTCTGATGATGAATACGGAATTGGAGCAAACTAGGCCAGACAAAAGCTTAGAAAGAAACGACAGATGAAGAGAAAAGAAACCAATTCTGCCAAGGCAAGGGAAGTCGAGCAGGAAAGCTCGCGGAGAAAAGAAAGGAAGAAGTTCTTGAAGGACTGGAAGGTCAAGCGCAAGGAGAGCAGCCCAGGCCCAGAAGAATAAAAACGGCCGAGAGGAAACCGTACTAAGCATGCTAGCGCTAGCACTCTCTGCAAGTGTAGTACTGGTCGCACGAAAGACAAGGGCCAAATTTCCGATCGGGAAGCAGATTGCAGTAAGAGTAGATACAGAAGCGGAAACACATCGCGATTGAAAAGGCTCTATACTAAAAGGAAAAGGTGCAGAAGTCGCGAGAGGAAGAAACAACAGAGCCTCGTTAAAAAAAGAGCTTGTGTACCTGAAAGATGGAGAGAAACTGATAATTTACTAGGAGAAGGTGCATCCTTAGTGTGGAAATATAGGCGAAAGTGTGCCTTGAGTCTGAGGACTGCTCATTGCAAAAAACAAAAGCTGTGCGTTTCTGTTGCGAGTTGTGCGTAGTTATGTTTGTGAACATCATGGAATTGATGAATGAAACATTTTATCATCACAGTCTGAGAAACTTGTGAGTCATTTGATGTGTGAATTCTAATGTCATTGCAGTTTGTAAAACTAGTGCAAATAATGTGCGTTATGTGTGCATTACCCATATAGTTTGTGAGCGCATGCATGCGCGCGCGATGTTCGTGTATACTGAGAATATTGCACGACAATATTTTTTTAAGGGAGGGGCAATGTGACGAAATCTGCGAATATTTATTAAGCCGGCGCGGCGCGAGGCGCCGCAAGGGCCTCGTTTCGTACGCGTTGCCGTCACCCTCTTTCTCATACCCCGGCCATGCAGGTGAGTTATCAGTTTGGAAAATGCCAGCTGTCTCCACAACCTTCGACGACGCCTGACCAATGACGACGCGCGGCTCGGTGGGAGGAAAAAGGAGTGCTCTAACCAGTGAAGCTGAGTGTGTGTGCTCGCTAGCCTTGTCGCGTGTTAACAGACAGACGCTGTGCGCCCTATTACTGAGGTCGCGCCGCTTGTGTAGTCAGTCACTGAGTCAGTGGTTGCGGAGTTTACGCAAGTGCTTCGGCTGGACTGCCGGAGATCACCCGCTGATGGCAAGCCCACGGACCTGCGAGGGAGCGGCGCTCGTCTTGTATGGCGGCTACATTGTAACTCTCGAGGCGTCGGACTGCAACAGTGGCGGTGAACAATTTGGTGTTTGTTTATGTGACTAGCTCGTGTTTTGTTGTGTTGTAACCGTCTGTGTTACTGACTACATTGTTGCGATGGAGAACCAGAGCAAGATGACCAGCGTGGCAGACTTCTCCTTCAGTACAGCCCGTGCCGTGCTTGCGCTCGGAGCACGCGCTGTACATCTTTATTTTCCTCTAACACTGATCTCAGCGCCTCCGCTTTATAGCATTGGAGGGCGCTATAGGGCACCCGCCTAGACGTAACTGCGAAGTGTACGCGCCAACGGGGTAGAGATGGTGGTGCCACGGTGGCAAGCTGGTCTGCAGATAAGCCGGGAACATCTTTGAGGAGCTCCTGGAGAAGTGTCTCGAGGTACGCGGGTTTGAGGCGATCTAGAGAGACGACCTCTTCACGACCATTCCGCAGGATTGTCGCTGACTTTGTCGTCCTGTTGAGGGCGCTGTACGGGCCGTCGTATGAGGGGATAAGAGGCGCCTTTACAGCGTCTCGCTTGAGAAACACATGCGTCGAGGAAGCAAGGTCTTGGTGCACAAAGATGTGATGGGCAGATGAGCGAGGCGGCACTGGGCGCAGATGCTGAAGACAGTCTTGAAGGCGATGAAGGTATTGTAGGGGCTGGGACGGGGGAGCCGAAGGTACGAACAAGTCTCTGGGAAGCCGCAGGGATGTACCGAAGACGAGTTCGGCCGCCGCCGAACAGCCAAGGTCACGACGCAGGACGGCACGTAGGCCCAGGAGCGCCATAGGGAAGTGGTCGACCCAGTGCTCGCGATCGAGGGGCGCATTGAGGGCAGCATTGAGCTGGCTATAGAGACGCTCGGCCATGGTGTTGACACAGGGGTGGTATAATGTGGTGCGGCAGTGTTTAGTGCCGAGAAGCCGTGTGAGCGAAGTTAAGAGGTCACATTCGAACTGGCGGCCGCGATCCGTGGTAACAATGCCGGAACAGCCGAATGGGAAACCCACACTGAAACGAAAACTATGGCAACTGTTCGCGCGGCGAAACGAAAGCTCTGGCAACTCTGATATGTAGGCCAGTTGACGAAGTTCACGGGCGACCTACTTTGAAGAGTTCGTACGGAACACATACACGAGAGGATTATGGTCCATGAGAAAGTAAAATGGCTGGCCCTCCAAGAAGTGGCGATAGTGCTGGATGGCGGAGTAGATGGCAAGCAGCTCACGGCCAAAGAAGCTGTAGTGAGTCTCGGCAGGCTGGAGCTTCCGAGAAAAGAAACCCAGTTGGTGCCACTCGGAGTCGATCTGCTGAAGAATCGCACTAATAGCCACGCTAGAAGCATCCACCATGATGCAAGAGGACGCGGAAGTCCTAGGGTGGATGAGGACGAGTGAATCGGTGAGGGCTTGTTTCGCAGCCGTGAAAGTGGCCTGAGCTTCGGAAGACCAGGAAATCGCGGAGGTGGAAGACTTGGTGGTGCGGAGAAAATCAGTCAGGGGTGAAGAAGCTCGGCGCAGCGCGTAATAAAGCGCCGTGAAAAATTCACTTGGCCCAGGAACTCATGGAGCTTGCGTGGGGTAGCGGGTGCTAGAAAATTCTTAGCAGCCTGGACGTGAGAAGGCAATTGACGAATTCCCTGCGCCGAGATGTGATGGCCCAAGAGATTGAGGTCAGAAGAGCCGAAAACACATTTCTGGGCATCGACGACCAAGCCAAACTCTTGAAGGCGTTTAAAGATTTCCCGGAGGTGACGCTCGGGATTCCGGGGAGAACGACTCATGACGAGGACGTCGTCGATGTAGGCAAATACCGCCGGGAGTCCACGTGTCACTTCAGCAATGAATCTTTGGAAAGTTGGAGCTGCGTTGTGTAGCCCAAATAGCATGCGCACGTACTCAAACAATCCGAAGGGTGTAGTGACGGCCGTCTTCGGAATGTCTGCCGGCTCAACAGGGATTTTGTGGTACGCCTTGACAAGGTCCCTTTACTAAATACCTTGGAACCTTCCAGATGTCCAGCGAAATCCTGGATGTGTTGAAGGGGATAGCTGTCGAGGACCAAGTGAACGTTGATAGCCCGGTAGTCGCCGCACGGATGCCAGTCACCCGGTTCTTTCTTGGGCACTAGATGATAGAGTGGTGAAACCCAAGCGCTGGATGAAGGGCAAGTAATACCCAGCTGGAGCATGTGGTCGACTTCCCGTTTTGCAATAGCCAGACGCTCACCGAAGCGGCGGCGCGGACGAGCTGCGACAGGTAGACTACGCGTGACAATGTGGTGGGTTATACCGTGCTTGGGTGGCTGATGGAGATTACAAGGCCTCGTGACCTCGGGAAAGACTGCGAGGACTTGGACGTACGGGCATGACGGAATCAGAGTTCGGATTCCAGTAGAAGCGACAGGCGATATAACGCCAGTGATGGAAAGGCGCGTCCTTGCTGTCGATGAGATGATGGCGACGCATGCTTACATCCAGATCAAAATGTGTCAAAAAGTCGGATCCGAGGATGGGTTGATGTATATCAGCGGCGATGAAGACCCATCGAAATGTGCGCCGCAGGCCATTATCCAGAGTGAGGGATCGGAGACCATACTTTGCGGTGGAGGTTGAGTTGGCCACACGGAGAATAGATCCATGTGACTTGGAAGCACGGTTGGCCTCGGAGGACTGCAGTACGCTGACTTCGGCACCAGTGTCGACGAGGAAGCGCAGGCCAGAAATGCGGTCCATGACGACGAAAAGGCGGTCAGGTTGAAGAGCGAGGTCACACACCGCCGTCAGTGATCTCGCTCCGCGTTTTCCGATCAGCTGCACGGTGGAATGCACTGGCGGGCGCGGTGCTGCAAAGTTCGGTGATACCAGCAGAGATGCGGATTGCGAGGATTGGACGAGTGCGGACTACTCGGCGAAGACGAACGGCGACAAGGTATTGAGGACAAACCATGTTGGGCATGAGAGGACGCCCGAAGGGCATCGATAAAAGCGGCGAGATAATCGATCCGGGTCTCTAACCGTGAAATGACGGAGGTCTCCGGTGGAGAACAGAGGGCACTGACGGAAGAAGTCGCGTCGTGGACTCGACCAGCGAGCTGGGCAAGGCGGTCAAGGTTAAAGTACTCCGCAGCAGCCGAGATCATGCGGGTGGACTGCGGCAAGCATTGATGAAAGATCTGCCTCAACAGTGCGCCATTCGAGTCAGCCATGCTTTCGCCCAGAAGCTGCAGCATGCTAGTGAGTAGCTGAGAGGAGTGGCGGTCTCCAAGCGCTTCTTAGGTGAGCAGCTGCTGGAGTCGCGCACTCTCGGACGCCGTGGTGCGATCCAGAAGGCCCTGCTTTAGTCGCTGGTACGGGACATCAGACAAGGGTCCAGCAATATTCACCGCCACCTCTTGAGCCACTTCAGGAGGCAGGTTTGAAAGTAAATGACGAAACCGAGATGCCTCCGAAGTGATGTGGTGAAGATGGAAGATGGATTCCACTTGGGCGAACCAGATCTGCGGACACTTTGGCCAGATTAATGGTAGGCGGAGCAGGAGAGCTGCGACGTCCCGTTGGCGCAAGGTAGCGTCAGGCGGAAGGTCGCCTAAGGGTGGTGGGTCACTGGACTCTGTCATTTCTTAGGCCGGAGTCACCACTGTTGCGATGGAGCACCAGAGCAAGATGACCAGCGTGGCAGGCTTCTCATTCAGAACAGCCCGTGCCATGCTTGCGCTCCGAGCACGCGCTGTACATCTATTTTCCTCTAACACTGATCTCAGCGCCTCCGCTTTATAGCGTCGGAGGGCGCTATAACCTCTTTAGTTGTATGCTTAGCGTTCTTTTCGCTGAACCTCTCGTCTGTGCAGTTTTAGTGTTTGTGTGTTCCTCTGTATCGTCTCTTGCTGTGAGTTAAGTTTGTTTTGTTTGTTACTTCTGACTCCGACCCTTACTCTGGCTTGAACCGGCGAAAAATAGGCACCAAACGGGCACCCCCTTCTGTCACTACAAGGTAGTTGAATTCCGACTGAGCTTGCCACGCAGGTCCAGGGCATCTCCTTTGCGACTGAATCAGCTACCCCCACTCACTCTAGGGGTGTTCGGGAGTGTGCGCACCCTTAAGGGTGCATCGTTAATAATCTCCTCATTATTAACGGGTGACAGTCGACTTACCCTCTACCGACACCTGGAGAAGTGTTCAGTGTACTACGTGGAAAGATTCTTCAGCATTCTAGACGTCACCCAGGCCTATTAACAACTGAAGGTGAGCGAACCGACGTCAGAATTACTGACAATCAACACACTGAAAGGGCTCTACAAAGTAAAGAGATTGCCCTTTGGTGTAGCTGCGGCCCCGGCCATATTTCAAAAGTTCAGGGAGACAGTACTTCAGGGAATCCCTGGAGTTTGTGTCTACCTGGATGATGTCATAATCAGTGGCGCTTCCACGAAAGAGCATGCAGCGCGCCTGGAGCACGTTCTTGAAAGGCGAGCAAATGCAAATTTGCTTTTAACCAAAGAGAAATGCTGTTTTGCGGTGTCAGAGGTGAAATTTCTGGGCATCGAATTGATACAGGGGGAATTCATCCTACCGATGAAAAAGTGCGAGCGATCACTGAAGCACGGGCACCAACAAACAAACAGGAGCTTCAGGCGTTTCTCGGACTCTTAACGTTCTACTACTGTTTATTAGAACAAAGAGGTACTGTGGCCAACGACAGATACCAGCTGCTGGGGAAAGATGTGAAATGGACATGGTCGCCACGCCATCAGCCAGCATTCGAAGCCCTGAAAAACCTGGTTCGAAGGTGTACAGTCCTTAGGCACTATGACGAAAGGAAGCCACTGCTTTTGTCTTGCGAAGCATCTCCGTACGGAGTCGGCGCGGTACTTTCGCAGACTGACGACCAAGGAAAGGAGGCCCCGATTGCATTCGCCTCACGTACGCTGTCACAAGCGGAGCGCAAATACGCGCAACCGGACAGAGAGGGGCTAGTCATCGTCTATGCAGCGACACACTCTCATCAGTACACTGCCGGCCGAAAGGTGATTTATAACGGATCATAGACCACCACTGGGCATTTTGGGGCCACAAAAGCCTATGCCACCGACATTGCCTCCGCGAATGACACGTTGGTGCATCAAGCTCTCAGCGTACGACTACGATCTGGTATAGCGCAATGGGACTAAACGTCAGAATGCCGACGCGCTAAGCCGCCTGCGAATGAACGAAACAATTGATGAACCGCCTCCGCCCGGAGAAGTTTTTATGTTCGAAGCACTGCCAGAACCTCCGCTTACAGCATGCATAGTTGCAGCATCTACGCAGAAGTGCGCAACTCTTCGGCAAGTTTACACAGCTGTTCATCAAGGCAACGTGCACAAACTCAAAGGGGACAACTTCGACGATTAACCGCAGGCAAGCTACATATTTGAGCACCCACCGCGACTGCATCCTATTAGGATCCCGAGTTGTGATTCTGAGAGAGCTACGCGCACAAGCTATATGTCTCTCGTCCACGCTGGACACAGGGGCGTCATTGCCATGAAAGCCTGTGCCAGAAGTTACATGTTGTGGCCTAACATTGACCACGACATTGAAACAACAATCCAAAATTGCAAGCCTTGCCAAAGCAGCCGGAACAATCTGTCGAAAGCCCCTCTCCCAGAAAGGGAAAAGCCACACACATCTTCGCACACCTTGCACATTGATTTTGCCGGCCCAATTGAAGGCTGCACTTTCCTTGTGCTCGTAGATGCCTACACCAAATGGCTCGAGATAAGGGAAATGCGACAGACGACTTCGGCAGCAGTCATTGACATCCTCCGATCACTGTTTTCAACGTTGGAAATTCCCCGCAAGGCTGTGCCGGACAACGGAACACCGTTTGTGTCGGCAGAGATTCTGAAGTTTTATCTCGACAATGGGATATCACCAATGACATCGGCCCCCTATCACTCAGCGACAAATGGACAAGTCCAGTGCTACGTGGCTGAGCTAACGCATGCCCTTGAGAGAGACCAGACTGGGCCGCTGCAGCGCCGCCTTGCTCGTTTTCTTTTCAAGCAGCACAGAATAGTACAAAACACGACAGGTCAGACCCCAGCGAAAATGATGTTCCAGCGCGAAAAGCGAACGCAGCTCACAGCTATTCTCCCCGAGCCAGAAACAAAGACGGCCCGGGAAGAAAACCCTATTCCGCGCTTCGGGACACTGGTTGAGGGGCAGCGCGGCCTCGCCCGCCAGTTTCTCAGAAAACCATGCTGGGAGGAAGCTACTGTTGTAAGACGCATAGGCCTGCGCTCTTGGCTCGTCAGTGAGTGAGTGAAAAACTTTATTTATACATGGAGCAGTGGCACGCCGACACCTCAGCCAGCTACGTGGATTTAAGACGCCCTCCGAGAGCGGTCCGACAGCAGAAAGGACATCTCCACGGCAACTCTCCACGAAAGAAAATACTGCACCCAGGGCAGGCCTACAAAGCACAGCGGGCAACATCCAGCCTGCAAGTGGTTCTTTCTTATGCGCACAGAGCCAGCGCGTCTCCACGCGTCCTCGCCGACCCCCTGCACGCTATCAGGCAACTTTTAAAGGAGGAAAGAAGTGTTTTGTTCGAAGTGCTGTGTCGTCGTCCGTTCTGTTGTCACTGGAGCAGTGCGCGCTAATGAACAGGCCCGCACCCCTCCTTGCGCTTTGCCGGGAGGACTTGCCATCTGCCTGTGCTCAGCGGGACGCCCCTCCCCACAGCACGCTCCCTCACTCTCCTCTAGTTCTGGGAAGCAAGCCCCATCCCCATCACCGGCCTCCGTTACCTCAGTTATTCGCCCGGCAGTTCGGTTTACGCCGCGGCCGACGCTGGTTGCACCCTCTTATCTGGTGAATAAACAAAGTTAACAGTTTAACAGTAGCGCGTACGTTTTACTAAATCGACGACGCACAAACACGACACAAAGCTTTCAATGCTCAGTAATCCGGTGCCTAGTTTACCCTGGTAGTTTGTTGGTATGAACCTGTTCCACTACGGAGGCAACGAGTATTTGATTCCAGCAGATTTTTACTCTTTTTGCGAAATCTGAAGCTGCACCACACAACAGCGCAAACGGTTATCCAAGCATGCATAGAACGTTTTGCAAAGCACGGTATGCCTGCTAACATCTGCAGTGATAACGGGCCCCCGTTCGCGAGTGAAGTTCAGGTGGTTCGCCTCTCATTTTCACATTAACCATGTCACTTCGAGCCCCTACTGTCCACGTGGCAATGGCATGGCAGAGTGTGCCATTAAAGAGGCAAAAAAGATGTTTAAAAAGTGCTTGTTTGGCGCCTTTGAATTTTTCAGCGCCCTCCTAGAATGGAGAAATTAGGCGAGAGACTGACCTTCTGCAGACCCCAGCCAAAAGATTGATGGATCGCCGCTCTAGAACGAGGCTGCCGCTGCTGGACTGCCATTTCGAGCCAAAGACTGTCCCCACAGAAACCGTCCTAAGCCGTCTACAGATCATTAGAAGCAAGAAACAGAAGTACTATCTGCCCAACATCTCCCTGACCTACGCATAGGATGTCTAGTATCAATCTACGATACTTTGCAGAGAACCTGGGGGCAAGCAGTGGTGGTAGGCAAGTCAAACAGGCCGCGATCCTACATAATGGATAGCGGCAGCGCACAACTGCGTCGCATAAGAGAGCATTTAAAAACTACAAAAGCAGAAATGCAGGACCCTCTTCACCAAACGGAACCGAGAGGTGATACTTCGACTCAGCAGGTAATGCAAGGTGAAGGGGAGAGTGTCTGCTCCTGGCCCTGATTGGGCTGGGACAGGTAGGCCACCGCCTCTTGCGGTGGGGGCTAGCCTGCCACCAAATGTTTATCTGTTGTAGTCTGTCATTGCATCCGCCACCACTTCGGTGGTGGACGACGGCTGTTGCGGTTCGTAGGACCGACGGCCATACAATTTAAAGTATTTGAACGGCTTGGTATTGTCAGCCGAGGACCACGAAGATTTGTAACTATAGTTCATTTTTGTGAGACAAAGGGTACGCCAGAAACTTCTTGTTCAGTGCAGCTAAATCGGGTTTGTTGATTTTCGTCTGAACTCCATATTGATGGAGCAAATTTTTCAGCATCTGGAACTTAACTGGTTGGGCCCGCTAGTTAAGCGCCCTTGTGAGTTGATTCGTCTTTATAGGCTATAGGACAAGGTTTTACAGAATTGTATTGAGTGGACGACCGATGGTCTCTTAGGGTAACATATTGGATTCCTAGGGAAGAAAGGGCTAGGAGAGGGCGGAAGAAAAGTGGCTGGATGAGGCTAAGAAGTTCGCAGGGGTCAAGTGGAGACAACTAGCACACGACCGGAGTAATTAGAAGAATGTGGGCGAGGCCTTCCCGCTTCCGTGGATATGGTCCAGCTGATGATGATAGCGAGGAATCCTGAGACATCCGAGTTTTCTCATGAATCACACTGTAGTGATGTGATGTGTTGTTGGGATCACACGCGAGGGGTCTGCCGGCATGTCATCTTTTGTGGTATTACATTTGGGGCTCGCGTGGCTCATCCCACCGCTGACGCCGGTTGTTAAATGCGGCTCGAGGCCCCATTGGTAGCGTTGGCCTGGCGGCTCTGTGGCTCGGAGAACGACATCAACAAAACAAACGTTTAATACAGAATCATGAAAGAGCGGGCAGAGAAGCTGACCTGGAGAGAATACTGACACTCTCACACAGCTAGTGTTATTCGTCGCCTCTACTGCATCTCAAGTGGACTCTGTCGCAGCATTGTTGTTGTTATGGCTTTAGGAAGAAGGAAACGAAAATGCACGGGCCTGCTACTGGCTCTGCTGCTGAGGCACCTCCGCTACCTCTTGCAGACCGAAGAGAAAATAGAGAAGAAAGAAAAGGAAGAGAAAGACGCGCGCCGCAACAACCGTCGTCCATTACCGAAACGGTGGCGGGTGTAATGACGGCCTACAAATGATAAAAATTCTGTGGCAGGCTGTGGTGACCCACCTGTTCCAGCCTCATCAGGGGAGAGACACTGTGTCCCAGCGGAGTCTGCCGCTGCTTTTTATAGGCTTGTAAGTTCAGAGGGAACGGGAGAGACCGCAAGTCAGGACAAGATGAGATGCCTCAATCGTCGGTGGTGCGACAGAGATCTCCTCCACCTTCTGCAGACGGGCGAGGGCGACGCTCTCTGTCTCGAGCGCCGGGTTTGGCCAGCGTTTGTACACACACGCACGCACTCACTAGGCGCGCGGCACGGACACGGACACGCCGAGACGCGCCCGCGAGAGGAAATGTTGGGCGTCCGACCGAACGGCGCCGAAATGGCCAAACCGCTCGCTGCTTTGCCTGTTGCGGCGCGGTAGTCGCGTCAGTTGTCACACTTATCGATGGCGAAATGTAACCGACTGCCTCGCCGAAGGAGGGGACTGCATCCGGTGTCTGATGGATTGGGATGTTGCTGCTAGCCGGGGTCGTCCAACTCTGCTGCTCTTGAGACCAATCAGCCCGAAGACTTCCTTGGAACGTCCTGGTTTCCAAGGCACTCTGCAATTTGTCCCCGGCAGAGTTTTCTGCCAACCCACAACGTCAAAACCACGCTAAAAACGCAACCGTTCAGCCAACAAGCATGGCAGAAACTTCACTAAGTTATGGCAGACCATTTCCCTCTTATGCCAAAATCTATAATAACGGGTATCTCAGCAGCACTCGGAACGCGTCGACAAATCTCAAAATCGTGCTTTTAAAAATTACTTTTTAAACATAGATAATACAATACAATATGTTCAAAATTCTATGTCAGGAAAAAAAAAAAAACACCAACAAGTGAAAACTGGGGTTTCTTCTCACGTTATGGGCTCCGACTTAAGCCATCGGCGTTACCATTGAGATCCCCCTTTTCGCTAAAGCTCCTGTTGTCCGTTTCCCGGAACAACCTTACCCTCCTGTTTATATGCAAAGAAACATGCGAACATGAGTCACTCGCATTTCTAAACAACCGATCCCTCTCCTTACTGTTTGTGCACCAGTCACGCATTTTCTTGGCAAGGGCGCAATTGTGCTTTTGGGATAGTCGCTTTGTTTTTCGCGATAGCTTCAACTTGCTCCGTTCTTTCTCGCACCTCCCTTTCCGTTTTTTTCTCCGATAGAACTGGAACACAGGCCTTCTGCTTTCTGTTCGCAATCGTTTGAGTTTGCTCTCCTTACGATGGCAGCAATCCAATCTTTCTCTCGCCATCCTTTCCGCTTTTTCCGGTGGCAGCCCTTGAATACTGTCTTTTTTCTTTCTTTTGACGCAATCTCTAGCAAGCTAGCTGTAACCGGAGCTAGTAGAGCACCGTGTCGTCAAAGGGCGGCGCCGCGTCTGCTTCGCGGCCAGCAGCTCATGACTCACTTTCAGTAAAGTTCGAACAACCGCTCATGCCAGCCCCAAAGCTAGGCATTTCGTCTGGCGGCTCGCCACTCACGTTACCCGCGTCCTCCGATGAGCCGCATCGCTCAACGCAAACCGGCGCGCGATCAAACTCTATCGACAGCTGGGGTGTTTCGGATTGCGTGAGGGCCATGTGTGTCGCATCGGCGTTCGCGGTAGGGTTGCTGCTCTCGTGAATACAACCTAGTGTCGTATCGGGGCACGAACGATGCTGACTGCTCTGGTCGCTCGCTGTCGCCTTCGCAAGTCTCGCTCTCAACAGCGGACGCGCACTCATCGTGTGTTTGCCCTGGCTGATCGCAAATCTTAGGCTGCGCAGTTTCCCTGATTGGCACTTCGTTTTTCTGCGTGCCCTGCCCTACGACACAGCTGATTTTGGAAACCGCAATTTTCTCAACTCCTAGCTCGTTTCCACCTCCGTCGCGCTTACACAAGCTTCTGCTTTCGACTCGAGAGGCGGTTCAGCTACTGATGGTTGCCCACACTCATTTGATGGAACTGTATCTCTTACAGCTACTTGTGTCGGCGTGCAGTTCACCTCGCTGAACGGCGTTCCTGCGGATTTCTCGCCGATTAAGCCTGCGCTAACCGTCTCATCTGCCAGTAGCTCAACCAAGTTAACCCCGTACTCTTCTGTTTGAGGTTCGGTCGGCTCGCTGCGGTGGTCACGTTGCTCGGCCGCTTCCCTAAGCTGTTTCTCACGCTGCCTTGCAATTTCGACTTGCTTCCGAACTTGCGCGCTGTCTAGCCATTAGCGGTTTTCAACTGATACGCCAAATCAAAGTACGACTTGAAAAATGTCTTTTTTCGCTCTCATACCTCTTCCCAAGATCATGAGGCGTTATCTTATATGGCATCAGCAACGACTCTTTTAGTTAATTGTAAATTTTCAAGAGGTGACCCACCAAACGTTTGATTTTTTCCGACGCTTCAGCGGAAAGAGCTACCAACGTCTGCGCCCAACTATCTCGCTCGAAGCGTTTACTTCTACAGACACTCTCGAAGTCTGTCAAATACTCTGCCGCTTCCTCGGCGATGAGGAATGGTGGCGGACCGTCTCGCGGATTCGAACCGTTACACTGAATAACATTGAAAGCTTTAAGCTTTTCCACGCTCATGCCATGTGCTGAAATCTCATGCTGCATCAGTTTCCTTACTCGGGCGTACTCTTTCTCGTGACGTTCCCTACGTTCATCTTTTTCGTGACGTTCTATGCTCACGTTCCTCTTCCTCGTGACGTTCCTTTCGTTCACGTTTCTCTTTTTCTTGAAGTTCGTCAATGATCTCAAGGCATTCCCAAAGCTCCTCATCTTCAGCTTCCAACGCAAGAATAGCCTTTACCACTTCTGGTTTTCTGAGTTTGAAAAATTGAGACCCAACTCCTTCGAAAGCTCCAGCAATTTCGGTTCGCGCAACAACTTCAAATACAAATCCATGGCTGTTTTGAGTGCTGCCTTCTCTACTACCCACTACTGCCTTGCTGCAATTAAACGAGCAACAACGACAACATAATTACCAGCTCTGTTTTCTACATAACAAAAGCCTGGCAAAACGCAGTAGAAGGTCCCGTACTCACCAAACTTCGCAGCCAAGAATCCAGCGCAGTCGTTGCGCTGCATGCAACCAGTCATCACACAGGGCTCGTTGCACTGCTCCCGGCTTTCCGCTGAGCTGTTTGTTGCACGGGTCACGAATGGGACATCTAGCTCTTCCCAGCAGATGTTGCACCTCGGTCCCTCCTGGCTCATCTCACAAACCACGGTCACGGCTTGGTCGTCCTCGTCCAAGTGCTGTTCACCAGTTGTTGGACGACGGTCTCGCCTGGATCATCTGACTCGTCCCACCGCTGCCTACCAGTTATTAGATTTGAGGCTCGCGTGTGGCTCATCCCACCGCTGAAGCCAGTTGTTATATTTGGGTCGCGTGCCCGATCCCACCGCTGACGGTGGTTGTTACATGCGGCTCGCGGCCTCATCGGTAGCGTTGGTCTGGCGGCTCCGTGGCTCAGTGGAAGACATCAACGGTCCTAGCAAAGATGAGGCGTCTTCTAACAAAACAAGCGTTTAATACATCATGTAAAAACGGGCAGAGAAGCTGACCCGGAGAGAATACTGACACTCTCACACAGGGGGTGTCTGACGTCGTCTCTACGGCGTCTCAAGTAGACTGTCGCAGCGGAGTCTGCTGCTGCTTTTTATAGGCTTGTTAGTTCAGAGGGAGAAGGGAAAGCCCACAAGTCCACATGAGACGAGATGACTCAATCGTCGGAGGTGTGACAGAGACCTCTTCCACTTCCTGCAGACGGGCGAGGGCGACGCTATCTCTCTCGAGCGCTGGGCTTGGCCAGCGTTTGCACACACACGCACGCACTCACATTTGGCGCGTGGCACGCACACACCGAGACACGCCCGCGGGCGGAAGCCTTGGGTGGCCGACCGGACGGCGCCGAAATGGCCCAAAACGCTCACTGCTTTGCCTGTTGCTATGCGTTGGCCGCGTCAGCTGTCACACTTGTCGGTGGCGAAACGTAATACTGGTCGAGTTTTTCGTTATTTAAGGCGTGTCTTTAGTTGAATGCCCAACTAAGCTTTGTACCTAATATCTTTATCAACGCTACAATACGCATATTGATAAGAAAACATTGTCCACGCCATGCGGAGCACTTTTTGGTTCTAATGAAATTAATTTTTGGTATGAATGAGGATTGCCTCTTCAATCAGAATGTGAGCCAATAAGAGATGCAGTTAGAAATTTTCCATAGTTTGGAATGCTCCTTCACATTTGTGTGTGTAATTGATGTGGGATGCAGATACCAGACATTCATACATTTGCAATGATAAATTGTGAAGCACAGCTTAGCATGCTGAAAATTTGAAGGCAGGGTGCCTTTGTTAGTTCTCCTGTTCATGTGTTATATAGGGAAACTGAAACGCAGGCTACCTTGTAGACGAAGCAGAGATTATTGCAAAAACATTTCAGAATAAATAAATGTACCCAAATGAATAGTTGTGCGGTCCAGAGTACGCGGTGATACTCTTCGCCGGTAGCCTTAGAAAGCATGAACACCTCTAAGATGCGTGTGGGAAGGTAGCAAGATGTATTAGACTGAGATTCAGTGTTGCGGTATCGTATGTTACGCATTGATTAATAGCGGTGCTGTAAAAATATCTGTTCCTGGGTGTGAAATTCGGCACTGTAAGGTCGTCAACAGTGCATGTTTTCTAGAGTTTTCTTTTGTGTGTGTTTGTGTTTCCTGCCATTTCGGGCAGCCGGCCCGCGAGGCGCGCGGGCGGAGCGGCGCCGTACCCAGGGAGGGGGCACCTTTTTCTTGTTTTTTGGTTACAGTGTGAAGTGTCCCTGCTTGTGCGCGGTGTCTGTTTTGTGTCTTTCTTGAGGGGCGAGGGTTCTCGCGCATTGAAGGGCACTCTGCCGTTCTGTGTTTGGCCTGGTGGCGGACCCCGTCGGGCGTCCGTTTGGTGTTGTTTTTCTTATTTTGTATGTGTAAAGCGCGGTCGTAAATCTCGTGCGCGTCCTCGAGAGTGGAATGCCAGTGGTGGAAAGGCCGGGGTTGGGACGCTTTGGCGAACTGGACCTCGGCTACGATATTCCACGAATCTGTGTGAACGGGGGGGACACCAAGGACGTTTTCACGGAAACGGAAAGCGCGCGAAAACGACGAGGTGTGATGGGTGGCCCGGGGGGGTTGCGGCCCGAGCGAAGGAGAAGACGGACGTTCTCCTGTACGCTCGCTTGGGACGAGGGACTGTCCTAAGCCGGAGGGCGACCCAACTCTGTGTTTTATTTGTTCTTTCTCTCAACTGTGCTGTGTTTGTTCATCCATCTTACCTATTAGTTTAATTAAATCAGTTTGTCAATTTAATTCGGCCCATTGAAATTCTTTCGGCGAAGCAAGAAGACGGGACCATTACCAACAACGAAAAGAAGAAGAAGAAGAAGAAAAAAAGAACTTCAAGAACCATCAAAAGGAAGTTTATTGGCACGTTGAGGAACGCACTTATCTAACGAATGAAATGAATTCCAAGATCATGGAATAGCATCTAACGAAGAAGCAAAATTGAATCGCTGCCGTCGTGAAGCTTAAAAAATTATGACAGTTATAGTTGCAGGGTGGACGTTTGTGTGCACTACAAGTTGCAAATTTAAATACTCGTACAAAGACTAGTAATTAACCTAAAACATTCGCCAGATAAGATTTCAGTTCAGTTCTGTCGTTCAGTCGTGTCTGACTCTTCGTGACCATAAGGAACATATTACGCCACACTTTCCGGTCTCTCACTATCTTCCTAACATCGCATAACTTCATCTTCAGCGCCTTAAGGATGCCGTATAACCTTCGCGTTCGCTGCCTACCCCTTCTCCGGTAACCCTCAACATTTCCCAATATCAAATCGTTCTCCAGCGACTCCTCTCTTCTCATCAGATGACCAAAGTAGCTGAGCTTTAACTTTAGAATTGGAGCCTCCAATGAGCAGTCAGGGTTTATGGACGACAATATCGACTGATTTGATCTTCTCGCAGTCCAAGGAACTCTCAAGTGTCTTCACTAGCACCCCAATTCAAACGCGTCAATTCTTCGGCGGCCAGCCTTCTTCACAGTCGAACTCTCGCATCCAAACATCACAACTGGAAAGATAATAGCACGAGTTATACGGATCTTGGTTGGCAGACTAATGTCTCTGCTCTTTACTAGGCGGTCAAGGTCAGCCATGGCTCTCTTTCCCAGAAGCAGGCGTATCCTAATGTTATGGCTGCAGTCTCCTTGAGGGGTAATCTTGGAGCCCAAGAACAGAAAATTTGTCACAGCTTCCACTTCTTCTCCCTTGGTGCTCCAGGACATGATAGGGCAGGACGCCATGATCTTTGTCTTTTTAATGTTCAGTTTAAGCCCAAACTTCTCACTCTCTTCTTGTACGCGCATCAGAAGTCTCTTGAGTTCCACTTCACTTTCTGCCATTAAAGTAGTATCCTCAGCATATCTAAGGTTGCTGATACTTTTCCCAGCAATTTTCGCTCCAGCTGAAGACTCGTCCAGACCGGCCTTCCTCATAATGCACTCAGCATATAGGTTAAATAGGCAGAGTGACAGTATGCAGCCTTGTCTCACTCCTTTCTCAATCGGAAACCAATCAGTAAAACATAAGATAATACTTAAGGACATACAAACGGGCAATAAACGCGGCCATATTGGTTTGACTGAGATGGCCATCCTTCTAGGTACGGGAAATAAGTTGAGAGCGAAGTATCAAGCATAAACTACAGTCACTGCACATTTATATTGACGCGAAACCTTCAAAACTATATTTGTTGTTTTTTAGCTGGCAGCATGAGGCCTTATCACTGTGATTCTGGCACGCGTATCAATTTCGTATTTTTGTTAATGCTCGGTAACCCGAGACGAACATTTGTCAGTTTCTTTGTCGCGCAAGATGCGCCGAGATCTTTATCGAAGATTCCGACCACACGCGAATGTTTCTACAATGTTCTAGGTTGTGCTAGTTACAGTTTGCGACGTTATCTAGGTGGTTGTGAGCCGCCTTTAAAGGCCCACTGTCCACTCTCCGGTCGAAAATATTTTCTTCCCCGGTGACTGTGAGACTTCGCCCCTCGAACACAAGGCCGCAAAATGCTTTTGAAAAGAGTAACTAATAACGCAGTTACAGCCACTGCAATCACCCCATTCTATCATGCCTCTCTCCTTCCGCTCCCTCGCAAAGGTTTTTCACTCTCCTGCCCGAGGTCGTCTAGCCTCCGCAATACAAATTCCCCTTCCTCCTCCGTGTTTGGCGGGAAGTGGGGCGTGGTTCTCCGCGAGCGCGAAAAAAAAAAACGGTCGAGGGAGCGCGCATCGCTGGATTGTCTGGTCGTGGCGAGGGAAAAGCGCGCTGCGAGCGGTAGACACCCATCCTTCACCCGTCAGTCAGCGAGACGGACCAATGGGCATCGTTCCCGGTACGTACGTCATTGCTGTAGCCCGTCGGGCCAGCGCAGGAAACGGGGAAGCTGGCTTCCCAGAGGACAGCATGAGAGAGCTTTGAATTGTATTTTCGATGCTTTGCGGCGCGCGTGTCACTGTAGCATTTTGTACAGACTATCTCCAGTACCTGATCAAAACACTGGGCTCCTTTGCTTAAAAGGGCCTTCCCTGGACAGTGGCCATTTAAATTGAGTGTTGACTTGTGCGACAGGTATTCTGAGTTCAACCATCGACAAGCCCGTTTGTTGCTATTGCCGCCGCCGTGTTGCTTAGTTGATTTGCGGGCGCAAGTCAACGCGAAAATAAGTTTCGTCGTCGCTTCCTCGCGGCGAAACCCGTAATCGTAAACAATGGCGGGACGGAACTACACGGCGCGGCACTGTGCGCGCAAAGGTAAGCGCCATATTGGCGTCCTGGTCTTGCTAAGCGATGGCGGTGTTTGAAAGGAGCAATATTAGGGCGGGGTGTGTCCTGCATTAGGAGGCTACCCCAACTGTTGCGACTAGTTACAGAGCAGGAACTAGATATTGTAGTGGTGCAAGAGACCAAAATCGAGAGTCAAGACCATACCCACAGTGTGGTGCGCCCTTTCAGCAATCGATATAATGTTTTCGTGTGTCATGCTGTAGGAACTTCGGCAGGTTGTATGCTTTTTAAATCGCCAATCGTTGGGAGCGCTTGTGGAGAGCGTTGTGACCACTGATAGCGGCCGTTCGATTATCTGTGAGATCACATTTGCTGGTTTGAAGCGGCGCTTTACCTGTATTTACGCACACACTAATCCAGATGGGCAGCGAAAAATGTTTGAGAATATCGGCTACTACTGTGGCACATAACGTATGGTCGTTTCACTTGGTGATTTCAACTGCATATGCATTGCTCGAGACAAGACTAGTACTATTTCTTTACGAGATGCGAGTACTGCCGGTTGGAGTGACGTAATTGAGCAATGCCATCTTGAGGATGCGGGCGATTGCATCGGAAACTCTACTGGAGCTCTTTTCACTCATTTCCTCGTTTGGATAGGACATACGTATCAGCCGAACTAATACCATACTGCTGTGAATACCGCGTACAACCAATGCCGTTTAGTTACCACTGCCTTGTTGTCTTTGGGATTGGAAAAAGAAATGAATAACGAAACAAATTTATATGGGACAACTGAAAACTTAATGAGAGGCTTCTGAAAGGTGATAGTTTTGTGGGACAAGTGGTGTCAGCTTTGAATGAGATGCAAATTGCCAGTAAAGAATCTCAAGGGGAAATATGGGGAAAATGAGAACAGGAAATAAAGATGAATGCTATTGAACGATCGTGTATCATAAAACAGCAAGAAAAGGTAAAAGAAAAGGCGCTTTCAAATGACCTCACGTTTCTACTCTCGCAAGAGTGCAAGCAGCCGGGCTTGGGCACGGAAGAAATCCGCTCCGCCAAGAAGAAATTGGAAGCAATGGATACGGAGATATATCAAGGTGTGATGGTGAGGGCACAGCGCATGCTAGCGGGAGAAATTCCCACAAAACGTGCTCTTGGATTAGAAAAGAAGCATGGCATCAAGAATGACATATCAAAAATAGAATGGAATGGTTCAGTTTATTCAGATAAATCAAATATATAGAGGGCCTTCTATGAATACTACAGTGGCCTTTTTAGTCACACAGAAGGGAAAATCGAACAATTTAAGTCCAGTTTCCTCTCTCCTATGCCAAGGCTGGATGGCGAACAGCTGGTCTGGGCTGTTCAAAACTTTCGCCCTTACCTATATGGTCGGCATTTCACAGTTGTGACCGATTACCATGCTCTTTGCTGGTTATCTTCACTGAAAAATTTGCTTAGAAGAAGTATTCAGAGGCTTGGAGTGGGAGCATTTAGGGATACGTTTAGATGGAGAATACCTCAGTAGCCTGCGATTTGCTGATGACATTGTCTTGCTAAGTAACTGAGGGGATGAAGTGCAAAGAATGATTGGTGACCTAGACAGGAAAAGTGGAAAGGTAGGCTTCAAAATCAATATGCAAACGACCAAAGTAATCTTCAATAGCCTATAAAAGGAACAGCAGTTTGCGTTAGGTTTGCATTAGGTAGCGAAGAACTGGAAGTAGTAGGCGAGTAGGTCTACTTATGACAGGCAATAACCACAGATCCGGATCATGTTGTCATGTGTCCTACCATCGTTGGGTTCTCCGTCTTTTTAAACTGGCTGCATTGAACCAAATTGTCCTGTTTTCTTCCAACATTGGGGGTTCCGGTGTTTAAACTCGGCTACAATGGACAATGTTATCCCCTGTTCTTCCAGCATTGGGTGCTCCGTTTTTGAAAGCTGGTTACAATGGACCACATTGTCCTGTATTCTGCCGTCATTGGCCGTTTTTTTTTTTAAACTGGCTACAATGGACAATGTTGGCCTATGTTCTTCGGGCGTTGCCCATTCCGTTTTTTTAAAACTGGCTACAATGGACCAAGGTGTCCTGTGTTCTTCTGGTGTTGACCGTTCTGGTTTTTAAAACTCGCTATAATGGACAAATTTGTCTTGTGTTTTTTTTTTCAACATTAGCTATCCCTGATAAAAACTGCCCACGATGGACCACTTTGTCCCCTGATCTCCCGATTGTCATTGCCATCCTAAAAACGCAGCTTTAATGGGCTGCCGAAGTGAATATTTTGCGTTCACCATTCAATCAAAATAGTTTTTACTTTTTTATAGTTGAATACACGTGCGCTGGACGCCAACCCGTGGACTTTATTTCGGAACACCTTTTGAGCCGATTGATCGGATTTCGCAGAGTACCACGTACGGGATGACAATTAAGCAGTAACCGCATGAGGCGACAGCCCCTAGCAATCCGTCGCGCGACGCCGCCGCACGCCTGTTGTCACTGGTGCATACCGCACGGAGCGAAAGGGCTCAGCGACAGAGGCGCGTTTTCAGCATTGCTCTGTTACCGCCGCCTCGTCATTCAGTCAAGGGGAATGTAATTACGTTACAGCCCGTTTCTAGCACCAAACAGCATGAAGTACGATAAAACTGATGAAATTCCCATTAGCGCATCGCATTTTAAAGTTACATCGAAGCGGTGCGCTACTACCCTACAATGCCGACTTGCATTTCAAGCAGCGATTTTCTCCTGCCCCTTTCAAAAATTAACAATATCTAGCCACACTAGCCTTTTTTACTACTTTTCCAAGCTTTTACTGAATTGTCTCGACGTTTTCATATATACACGGATCAGACGAAGTGAGCGCGTGCAGGCACCAGGTTCTTCGCCCAAACCGGACTAAGAAAAACAAACTTCACACGCAAAAGCAAAAAAAAAAGCCAGAGCGGAAGTTGAGCACCCCAAATCCTTCTGCAAATGGCTGCCTCGCGAGTCACATCCGGGCGACACGCGAAGTTTTTGAAAAACCCAAAAACTGAGCGACAGCGACGAGCGGCAATGCTTTTGCGGCCCTCAGCCAGTCGCACTGAGAGCCGATTTACTATAAAACATTCAAGCACGTACCGCTGCAACTGTCCAGATTCGTCGTTTCGGTGCGCTTATATGCGGCGCACTTTTGGTGGTCAATTATATGTGTTTACGGTTGTAGGCTATTGGTATGCATGCAGATTTCGTCGCAGGCGCATACGTTTGTCGCACAACTATATCTGATGACAGCACGACCGTGCGACCACATAGGTATACTGCCGTGTGACAGCTATAGGTTCTTTCTGGCTAGCGATGACGCATCGATCAAATCATGCTCGAGCGTACGCGCCCGGTCGCAGCCGTCCTCGGCAGACTGGCAGCGGAGCGATAAGCATTGGCTTCAATAGCAGCAGTGTTTTTAATGGTCTTCAGCAGAATTATAATAGATTATAACGATCGAGTGGCTAGATTTTTGTGTTCACACTTCAGCACTCAAGAGCTGTAAATAAACGCTTATCCAGGATGAGTGTGCAGACAGAGCTAATGATTTCGCCGTGTGTGGAAAGCGATTTTCACCTGTTTAAGCAGGCATGACGGTCGTCGAGCGTAGATTTGGCGAAAATGTCAGATCTACCCACAAAATCAACCGAAAGTGTATATCAGCTAACCAGCAGCCAGTGCAGTAGGCCTTAGGTCGCTTGTGTATACGATATTTAGCCATTTCTAAAAAATGCGAATGGTCGCCGAACATTCTCTTGGTAACGATATTTAGTATAAACTATTTTCACATCGAAGAAAGCGTAGGAGCGGCAAAAACCTAGCGCGCCAGCCATATGCGGAGACAGCCCGCAATCCAGCACTGCTTCCTAGTGTGGGATGAAACACTGGCTGTCTCAGCCGTATTGCTATGGAGGCGATCAAAATGCAACAGGGAACATGCTATGCAATGTATGTGCGTCTTTCATCCCAATAAACCCAAGGCAGCTGAAACTAATCTGGAACTCGTCAGTATATCATTTCTCATTGGCCATGAATTCCGGTACATGGAATCCTGGAATTTTCTACATCTTCTTAAACTAATGCGCGCGATTTTATGTGCCTAGCAAAAGTGTTGAAATTTTGTTTCATCATTGTTTTTGTGCAGGTGCCATTTTCGAAAAATTTGGGGTGGACGTTTCGGAGGCACAGGCATTTATTCGCAGGTGGCTGCCTGGTTCCTGTGGCAGAGAGGGTGGAAGAAAAAGGCGTTATGCCACTTGTGAATGCAATAGCAGGGTCAGCCACCGGAACTATGCCTATGAGTGTGCACTCCAGCTCTCTGGCCCCTTCCACTTCCCGAGAGCCCGCCCTGCCCAACCCTACCACTGCCTTCCACACCCCTGCTGCCACTCTGCCTGCCACTGCCCTGCCAGCTGCGGCCTTGCGCCCTCAGCGCTCGCTAGTAACAATTGCAATAAACATTACCTTTTAGTGAACCCTGCTCTTGTTTTGTGAATATTTACTTGTTGCTCATGAGCGGCAATTTGAAATAATATGGCCACTCTTATTTGAAAGGCTATTATTGCCCCAGCAATTTCGATGTGCTGTCACGAATATGGTTTGAATAGAAAAGCCTGCATTTTATGGCCTGCATAGGCAGTGCCATAAAATGTGTAATCTTGGCATCATCAACGGGACATGAATGGAGTAGCCAGAGTACACATGAACCGTTGGATGAATATTAGTATCGACAATATGCGGCATGAATGGAATAGCCAGTGCCCCTGAAATTGCTAACCATTGGTATGATATTGGTATTGACAATGGGTCATCAATGGAATAGCTGGTATTAAACAGATATTGGTAATACCATGGTGGTATTATACTGGACAGTATTGGCACGAATAATGGTGCACGAATGGAAAGTCTAATGTCATGCCTACGTTGGTGGCTCCAGCTTGGTTGAACACTGGACCAGTCTTGGAACGAAAGATGGGCCAAGAATGGAGAATGTAGTAAAATGCCCAAATGCCAATATCAATCCAATATTTACGCCATTCTTTTCCAGTGAATCATTGTTGGACCAATGCTGGTGAGCTGCTTGGGGAGTTCTAACTGAGGTTTATCAATTTATGCATGGATAGTATGCGAAGGAGAATTGTTTTTGATGCATGCAAGACATTGAAAAAGGAAATCACTTACTTGTACGCGCAGAGATATAATGGTGAACAGCTAATGCTCATTATCTTTCATAGCAGAAACAGGCAGGTTAGTGCTAATCGAACAGCATACATATTCAGTTGGCATTTTCTTGCTACCTTTTTATTTTCTGTGTAAGTAGATGCGTAACAGCACACCATACATCTTTCTTTGACTTATGGCATGTGTTTCATGACACCCACTTTCTTGTGGACAGGACGCTTTCAACACATATTTAGCTATGATCTGTTCTGCCAATAAACAAAGGCCTTCAAGGTTCGGAAATCATGAAAGTACCTCTTCCTTTATTATTGCTTATGATAGCTTCAAAGTGTACGCGGCTAAATTATAAGGAAAAGGGGTTGGATCAAAGCCATTTTTAAATTTTTTCACTAGTGCATTTTGCTTCCTTTAACACGACTTCCGCAAATGTTGTTTTATGTGACTGCTTAAACTAATCGTTTGATCGAAAAGCCGTCAGCGTGACAGTAGTGGTCGATGTAGCATGTCAGAAATAATCGTAGGCTGCGTAAAATACCGTATCATGGCAATTTGTAGGTCGAGTAAATTGAATATTTGTTTTGTACTTAATGACAAGTTAATGAAATCATTGTATTTAATTGTTGAATTAGGCAAGAAAATAAGAGGTCAAAAGTTATAGCATGAAAACCCAATGCATGATGGTGCTAATTAATAAAATTTAGTAATTGATAAATGAAATCATCGGAAAATGAAAAATGCTTTCAAAGTCATCAAACCTATTGGAATAGAAAGTAAATATTTGGTTATATTACGTATTGTTGAAGAAAAGTAAAAATTATAAAATGAAAATTTAACAAAACTTAAACAAAAAACATCTGTGTGTGCGAAATGCTGTCACATCATTGGCTAATGTTTAGCCTGGGCATGACCACCTGAGATCTACTGTTCGTAATACCTTGTACAGTGATCAAAGGATGCATGTATAACTGTTTGTTGAAAATGTCACTAAATAGAAGCGTATTCTACTTTGAGGCATGATATTGTCACGCTACTGACGACGAAGAAGGATTGTGCTGGTGTGCCAGAAGAAGAAGAAGACGTATTGGTGCCTGGAGGCTAGCAGGTTTCCGAAAATCCGAAAGCTATTCAGCAGCAACTCAAAACTCTGACGGATTACTACCTTGATATCTCTGAGGTGCGACCTTTCGGGAGAAGAGGTATAGTTTGCAAATCTGCAAACATTAATTGTGTGTCAGATCTGCTACGCTGCAGTTCTTTTACATCGATTCCTGTAAAAGCTTTTATTCCTGAACAGCTGGCTTGCACTAAGGGTATTGTGCGTGGAGTGGATCCTGCATCTACTGCTCAAGAAATTTTGGAGGAATTTCAGGACGCAGGAACTGGTGTTCTTTCAGTGTATCGCTGCTCTCGCATAGTGGTCGGGGTGCGTGTTGCTACAGAGTCAGTTATAACAACCTTTGCCGGTCTCATGTGTCCATCTGAGTTAAAAATTTGGCCAATTATTTATCGCATTGACCCGCTACGTCCTCGCCCCCTTCAATGTACCAACTGTTGGCGATTTGGACACAGTGGACGAGCGTGTAAGTCTGCGACAAGATGCAGGGTGTGTGGGGAAGGACACTCTTCTAATAGCTGTACCGCTGCAATACCTAGCTGTTGTCTGTGCAGTAACGAGCACTCGGCTGATGACCTCAGTTGTGAGAAACGATCTCAGGAGCAAGCGTTACTAGAATTAATTCAAGAGAATCGTTGCTCTCGAGCAGATGCTTATGCCCTTCTTGATCGGAAAAGGCACACTTATGCCAACTGTGTGCGCCCTTCTACTCCAGACTTTGAGACCTCGTTGTCTACCGCAATTGTGAAAACGGTTGAAAAAGCCCTTTCTGTCGTGGTTGACCGTATGCTTACCAGCTTTACTGAAGCTTTGTCTAGTATTGTTGGTAGCCAGTGACTTTGCCCACCTCAACCTGTGCTGACTCCAGCATCTATTTCATCTCAAACCTGTACTGAAAGTTCAAATGCAGATTCTCCTCTAGTGCTGGCTCAAGTGCACACAATCGACAGTGTCCCTGTAGGCATTTCTTGCAAAAGTTTTTGCTCTAATGATGTTGAAATGGCATGCCCTACTCAAAAGCGCCGTGCTTCTAGCTCACCCTCTAAGTCCTCCATTTCTCAGACCAAAACTAAAAAAGAACCTTCCAAAGTTTCACAGCAAACCGATGTGTTAAAAGAGGCTATTGCGGCCTCAATTTTAGATAAGTAATCATGGCAGGTGTACAAGTTCTGCAGTGGAATTGTCGCTCTATTATATCTTCACTTTCAGATTTATATCTTCTCCTTTCAACACATAAACCAGACATAGTGATTTTGCAAGAAACTTGGCTCTCCCCCGCAAAGTCATTTACCTTAAAGAAATATCATGTTTTCCGCGCCGATCGTGTAAACGGTAGGGGTGGTGGTTTATTAACTTTGATATCGTCAAAATTATGTCACCGTGCAAAAATAAGCAAAACAGTAATGAATCCTGAGTGTGAGATTTTGGCTGTACCCAAGTAGCACAAAGTGGGCTATGACGTGGGGGCCCTCGTTGGGCCCGTGAGGGCAGCCCATACGGGCCCCATTCGGGATTTGCAACACGTACCCAGAGGGGCCCCGCGTGGGCTGTCCAATTTCGCCGTGATCGGTCCCAAACTGTATCCGTGTGGGCAGCCCAAATGGGGCAGCCCGCATTAAGCCCAAATAGGGCTGCCCGCATTCAGCCCAGGTAGATGAATGTGAGCAGCACACCAGAATCATTAATGGGTCCCACGTTTGTGCAGGCAGTGACATCCCATTGATCAAGGTTTTAATTTTTAAGTCGATTAATCCCTCCAATACCTGAATTGTACAGGCGCGGGATTTGCGAAAGCCAGTCCGTTTCGGGCTGACCCATGTGCTGCCCTCATGGGTTGAATTGGGCATTTTCAGGGCTGCCCAAGTTCCAATAATCAAGTGTGAAACATTAGGCACCATTTTTTTTTGCTTGTATGCTACACTCAGTAACATGAGAGAAATTTATTCCCAACACTACAATAATGTGGGCTGGCCCACATCACCCCAACATGTTTTTCTGAATATTTATTTCGGTGCTGCGTGCAGAATAGTAATGCCGTAGGAAACATTTGAAGGTCGTTCAGTACATACTCTTAAACGGGAACAGTTACTGTTGCATATTTTCTGTCGATACTGCATAATTAACGTACTTTGTAGAGTAAACATAGATAGTCCTTATTCATTGCATAGATATGCTTAGGAAAGTTATGCGAAACCTCCAGAAGAGGCAATTAGTGGCCGGTATAACATGATTTACATAAATAAAATGGTGCCTTAAAGTTAGGGTGGAGACGTTTCAGAGCCGTGTGCCCGCCTACGGCCAATTCTGGGCCCACTGCGGCCTTTCATGGGCCGCCCCAATTGGGCTGACCTTATTTTTATCGCATGGACTACGAATATATGTTGCATTTTTCCGCAAGTACCGCAAGAAATACCCGTGTGGGCAGCGTGGTGGTGTGCTCGCTTTTCAGCCCGGCCGCAAACCATGTGGGACCTATTCGATTTTTGCGTGGGCAGCCCCAATCGGACTAGCCCGTCATCTATTTGCTTTAGGCCCACATTTGCATCGCATCTGCCCTAAATTTCCCCGCAAGAGACCGATGCGGGCAGAAGCGGGAAGGAGTACTTGCCTGCCCCGCTAATGGCCACGCGGAAATTATCTAGGTTTTTGGTGGGCAGCCCTATTTGGGGCAGCCCAGGAATATTCTGCACAAATTCCACATTTTCTTCTGACCTTCCCTCAAGTAACCCTCAAGGGTCCCATGTAGGCAATGTGCGGGAATACCCGTATTTAGCCCCGCCGCGGCCCTTGCGGGACCAATTCGGCTTTTGAGTGGGCAGTCGCAATTAGATTAGCCCAGGCGTTTCCTACACAGAGCCCGAATTTTATTTGCATCGGCCCTAAAATTTCCCAAGCGGGACCCTTGAGGGCCAGATGTGGGAATATGTAATCAGTTAGCCCTTTCCGCGCCTATATTATGCCCAGATGGAAAAAGCAGGGGCAATCCCAATTTGGGCTTGCCCGCTTGATCCCTAAAGGGGGCCCTCATGGGTGTTATTGTGGTTACCCAAGCCCAACTTGCCCTTAAGGGCCCCAGGTGGGCCACGTAATGTGTGCTGCTTGGGTAGATATCACATTGCCGCATTGTGGCCCTGTCACAGTCGCTAACGTCTACTGCCCCACAGGTGTACGTAGCACAGAATATTTTGACAGATTACTTACAAATTCTAATAGGGTAGTTATTGCAGGTGATTTTAACTCGCACCATACTCTTTGGGATAACTACTCCGACGCATGTGGACAGCTGTTATGGACGTGGATGTCGTCAAATGCTGTGCGCTGCTGCAATTCTCGGGCTATAACCTTCATGCGCGGAAATTCACAATCTGTCGTCGATTTATCCCTGGCAGCAAGTGGGATAGGTATAGGAGGATGGTCCACAGTAGATAGTGGTACGTCTAGCGACCACTTTCCAATAACATTTACCATCATGATGAGCACAACACGAGATAGAACTTTGGACCGTAAACTAGTAAACAACGCCAAATATGCAGCTTCGCTACGCTCCTCCCTCAAATCAAACCTTTGTTCATGTAGGACCGACAAAGCACAAAAGGTATTTTCCTCAATCGCGAATGCTACTGTAGATTCCCAGTTCACTGTGCGGTCTACAGTAAACAATGAGTCGCCATCCCCATGGTGGAATGACGCGTGTGAGAAAGCCTTCCGCCGTAGAAAAGCAGCATGGAAAAGCCTCTCTTATAACCAGAGCCCAGTAAACTGGATAAACTACAAATTTTGTTCGGCGTCATTCAAAAGAGCCATAG
>JAJIZL010036168.1:0-22840 GCA_023969395.1 Amblyomma maculatum | reverse complement strand
CCCCCCCCCCCCCCCCCCAAAACAAAGGTATTTTGCGAACCGCACAGTTTTGTTTACAGGCTGACATGCTGCCGCATTTTTAAGTTAACTTCATAATACTGTCGCTCAAGTGATACAGCCAAGACAGAATTACATTTAAAAAGCAGCTGTCAAATGCCATACGATAATATGGACCGAACGAGAATCGCGCATTGCAGCAGACGACGGCGGAGCCGCCGAGTGTTTGCTAGCGACGGCACCGGTGATGCATGGTCGTCTGCAACTGCGCGCGGTCAGTTTATCGTGCTGTGAAGAGTCATGCAAATCGTCAAACTCGCAGTGCTTGCAAGGGAATGTAGTGTGTGATGCAGCTATGTATGGGCAGGGCATGTAGTGCGAAGAGAGGATAAGCGATGGACGCTTAGGGTAACAAACTGGATTCCAAAGGAAGGAAAGCGTAGCAGGGGGAGGCAGAAAGTTAGGTGGGCGGATGAGGTGAAGAAGTTCGCAGGGGTCAAGTGGATGCAGCTAGCACAGAACAGGGCTAATTGGAGAAATTTGGGAGAGGCCTTCGCTCTGCAGTGGGCATAGTCAGGCTGATGATGATGATGATGATAATGATGTTTACATGTGTTGTTATTGGTCGCCCTCCCAACTAGCACCCCCCCCCCCCCCCTACATTTCGCGGTGTTTTAAAAAAATACTTCACCTCTGTAACGAGATTTCATACTTTCATAACCTGTTCTAGGATGTTCATGGTAGCTCTGTACTGAATAAAATCGTCATGGGTGTCCCGTGTATTTAGAAAACTGCTTTGAAATTTTTGGGTTTCATGTATTACTATGGGCGCTGAGCCTACTTTTCACCCCCAGTCTGGCGACAGAAGTGCCGCCGCATCGTGCTTACGTCACAGATTGGTGTTGGCCTATATGTTAGCGAACCTAGCGCGAGAGCTCCTGCCCGCACCACTGCCCGCTTCTTCTTCCTTGCCAGTTGTCCGTCGGTAACAATATTTATCTATGTATTTTTTAATGATGGGGCAGCTCATGTAGCAGGTGTTTATGCCGATGTAATCATATGAGAAGCGGGTCGTTCTTAAGCATGCTAGAATGTAACTTATACAAACTTGTTTGAGAGAAATGCTTGCTTCAAGAAAACGGGATGTTTGGCAATAAATATAAGGTTATTAGCATGTTTCCGCTATAAAGCAGCGGCCATGGAAACCAGAACATATATGTTTCTTGCATTTGAGACATTTTTGTTTTGGCGGTTCGCATCTGCGATTGCTAAGGTTTTATGGGATCTTGTATACAATTAAAACAAAACTACGTAGCAAAGACATGGCCCAAAGTAGATGATATCAGGTAGTTTTATACAGCCTCCGGCGGTGCTTAGCCAAGATGTGGAGCTTTCTCATCTGTAGCAGGCAGGTCTAGTCTACCACAATTTCATATGAATCTAAACTCACAACCACGATGCAAAACTGCTGAAATATGTAAACATTTTGAATGAGCGTGTAGCTTCGAGCGGTGTATTAACATTAACCGTAGGCTTCATTGTGCTATCTTTGAAAATGAGGGTCATTATAGCTTCGCGATTTTTGAAATTATGAGCCTATTGCTGATTGCGAGGCTCTCCTGCTCATATAGAAGCATGTTCAAGTAGTGCTCCGAGCCAGCTAGTTTCTTGGTTTCATTGGTGGATCAATTCAAACTGAATAATTGCTAGCTTGCTTATGATGGTGCATGCATTTATTATTGCACCTGCAGATTTCTTGTTCGGAGCTAGCAGTGAATGTTAAAAGGATATAATGGACCTTAATCAAGCCACACCGAAATCGAGCAGTATCAGGTAAAAAAGAAACTCATTTGAAACATTGTAATTATGTTCTCCCTGCACAATGTTGGGCACGCTGGTTTAAATATCCGAAGTAACACTATAACAGGCGCGGGCGAACCATCAAAAATATATCAACAAACACAGACATCCCTAGCCACAAATATCAAAGCAGTTTTAACGCTTGTGAACTGAGAAAATTGAGCATGCTGTAAAGAACGGGGGAAGCCTTAAAGCGGTAAAGAACAAATTGGGCATAGGCAAAAACCAGATGTATGCGATAAGAGACAAGGCGGGCAACGTCATCACTAATATGGACAAGATAGTCAAAGTAGCCGAAGAGTTCTATACAGATCTCTACAGTAGCCAAAGTAGTCAGGACCGTAATGAGATTGGCGGTAGGGAAAAACAGTCAGACGTTCCACCAGTGACAAAGGACGAGGTCAAGAAAGCACTAGAAATTATGACAAGGGAGAAATCAGCTGGAGAGGATCAGATAACTACAGATTTGCTGAAGGACGGGGGGGGGATATCGTGCTAGAAAAACTGGCAACCCTGTATACGCAGTGCCTGGTGTCATCGACGGTACCGGAACCATGGAAGAATGCAAACATTATCCTCATTCACAAGAAAGGGGACTCTAAGGACCTTAAAAATTAGAGACCAATCAGCTGACTGTCTGTTATGTATAAGGTATTTACTAAGGTAATCGCTAATAGAATCAGGAAAACCTTAGACTGCAAACAAGCAAAGGATCAAGCAGGGTTTCGGAAACGGTACTGTAATATCGATAATATCCATACCATCAATCAGGTGCTAGAAAAATGCTCGGAATATAACCAGCCCTTATATATAGCATTCATTGATTACGAAAAAGCCTTTCACTCAGTTGAAACCTCGGCGGTGATGCAGGCATTGCGAGATGAGGAGGTAGACGAGCCGTACGTGAAAGTGCTGGAAGATATATATAGTGGCTGCACAGCAACCATAGTTCTCCATAAAGAAAGTAACAAAATTCCCATAAAGAAAGGTGTTAGGCAAGGAGACACGATCTCCCCAATACCAGTCACAGCTTGCTTAGAGCAAGTATTCAGAGACTTGGAATAGGAGCAGTTAGGGATAAGGGTAGACGGAGAATACCTCAGTAATCTGCGATTTGCTGACGACATTGCCTTGCTAAGCAAATCGGGTGATGAACTGCAAATAATGATTGATGACCTAGACAGAAAAAGTAGAAAGGTAGGCTTGAAAATCAATATGCAGAAGACTAAGTCAATAGGGAGTTTTAGAATAGGGGGACCCAAGGCTTGGGGCCCCCAAGGAAATAACGTGCGGCGGCGCAACGTGCCAGTCGAGCGGCGAGTTTTAGAATAGGGGTTTTCCCGACGCAGCGGAGCCGGGCTTGCGTTCGTCGATTGCAGCGCCACGACGGTAAACCAAGAAAAAGCATTTAAATATATAAGAGCCAACAACGCTATTTTGTTCATCAAAAAGTGCTACTATTGCACAAAACTATATTGAAACTACCAGTTATATAAACTGTTTTTGTCATACAAGACGAAATCGGCCAATTGTCAATCCAGGCCGAGGCCGGGAAAACTCATTTGAACCTTCCGCGCTCTCCGCCGTCTGGTCCCCATGGCAACCAAACGAGGCGAACTCGCTAGGCCTAGCAGCTCGGTAAATCCGGAAGCAATCAGAAAATATAGGGCGTTTTATCGCTAAAATTTGGTTGTGCGGGCATCATGAGACATAGCATAAGCTTCGTTGGCCTTTTGTTTGCCATGAACGCGTGACACCATGGAGCGGTGACGACGAATGTGTGCCGAGGCGAGCGGCCGCCGCTTGGCCGAGCGCCGCCATGTTGCCGTAACCCAAGCGACCCAACGGCGGCTTGGGGCGAACGCTATTTTGGAAACATAGGGGCCGCCCCAAGCGTTAACCCAAGACCCCAAGCGCGCCTTACGTTCTGCGCATGCGCATTTCGACGCCCCAAGCTCCTTGGGGGCCCCAAAGCTTGGGGCCCCCTATTCTAAAACTCTCTAATGTTCAACAGCCTCTGGAAGGAACAGCAGTTTATATTAGGTAGCGAAATACTGGAAGCAGTAGGCGAATATTTCTACTTAGGACAGGTAGTAACCGCAGATCCGGGCCATGAAAAAGAAATAAAAAAAGAAGAATAAGACTGGGATGGAGCGCATTTGACAAGCACTCGCAGATTATGACTAGCAGCTTTAGTATCGCTCAAGAGTAAAGTATACAACAGTTGCATCTTGACTGTACTCACCTAGGGGGCAGAAACGTGGAGGCTCACCAAGAGTGTTCTACTTAAGTTGAGGACAACCCAGAGGGCTATGGAACGAAAAATGGTAGGGGTAACATTAAGAGATAGAAAGCGTGCAGAGTGGGTTAGAAAAATAACTCAAGTTACCGACATTCTAGTGGAAATTAAGAAGGAGAAATGGACATAGGCAGGACATGTAGTGCGAAGAGAGGATAACCGATGGTCGTTGAGGGTAACAAACTGGATTCCAAGGGAAGGAAACCGTAGCATGGGGGCTGCAGAATGTTAGGTGGGCGGATGAGATTAAAAAGTTCGCAGGGGTCAAGTGGATGCAGCTAGCACAGAACTGGGTTAAGTGGAGAAATATGGGAGAGGCCTTCGCCCTGCTGTGGGTATAATCAGGCTGACGATGATGATGATGAAACAATGCCTGTGCTTTTGCTACTTCTGTATTTCAACCGTCTTTATGTTTTTAGCCTTTGCATATGTGGCTCATGTTTCCAGCATTCGTGTTTTTCAAGTCTCAAGGCTCTGTACATGCAGTAAGAAGCTTTAATAATATTAGATATAAAGCTTAGTTTTATAAGCTTTTTTGAGAATGCAATAATTATGACATGTCCACTTTGAGTCGAGATACTGGCTTCTTATACTAGAAATATTTTTAGTACTTATAATGCATATGGTTACTGGCATTTACTATATTTTTGCCCTAATAGCAAAATGAAAAAGCATTGGGTGGAGCCTAAGTTCACAAGCCGAGACAACGTTTTTACAATTTGACAGTCTGCGGCCACACGAAGACGAGTCCTTTTGACCAAACGTTGCCTTTCCTTACGAACTCAGGATCCCCCTCAACGATTCTTCAGTTCTATCACCCTGTGTAACCATCTTCCTCTCTTTCTATCCTTAATTTCTATTACTTCAATGTTTTGCGAATTTGGCTTGAGACACTAATTCAGAATAACTCGTGTAATAATTTACGTGTTACATATTGGAAAGTGCTCTATTGTGACCTATTTCTAACGTCATTGGGCAAGCTTTTCGACTCAATTGGTACAGTGAATGCAGTTGTGCATAAAACGGCATAGATGACACTAATGATTGTTTGAAAAAAGCCGTCAATGTATGAAATAAATAAAGGAAGTAAAAGGCCATAGACTCATGTTACTTATGAAGTGGTTACAGAACTACCAAACGGGATAAGATTCCAGGGCTTATGCGCTTTTTTCAGGCTTCTAGACATTAATTGGAGAGGGTAAAGTCTTGAAATTGAAGCAAATTTGAGTTGCCTGTTCAGAAGATTAGTTTTCAAAGGATCTCTTTTGACTGCTGGTTAGGTAAAGGAAGTTTGCCAGTGAATTAGGCATGCACTGAGGCCAAGAAGCGAAGGAAGCATTTGAGAAATTTGCTTCGATGAAGGCCTCATAAGGAAAGTATAAAAGTTGATCGAAATGTGTACTTGGGACATCCTCACTGAGACAAAGTGTTCTAATTAGTGATTCTGAATTATGCAATTTTTTTATTCCTGCACAGCAAGGAACTAATAACATTCCTTTTCAGCGAGGGTTTTTAGACCGCTATATTGGTGATAATATAATTTGTGAACACTTCCTAAAGGTGCGTTTTCTTCTTAGCCACACGTGCCGAACGTTCAATGTCAACGTCTCAGAGCTAAAAGCCAGCCACGATGGCTGCGAACGGAGAATAGTCTCTGTCTCCAATTTCAAACTTCAGAAGAAAATAATTTGCTTTTCTTGTTATTTAGAGAATGCCATAGTGGTCATGTGTCTATATAAAATCTAAGCAGAATAAGCAATAAAACCTATTTTGTGTGTGTATCTATATGTTGCATGATTCGGCAAAACCACATCTTTGAGTTCTGTCCGATGTGCATGTAACCACAATAGAGAAGTAACAGCTGCCTTAAAAAGTTGTCATGAAGGTAGAAAGAATCGTGGATGCGATATACATTTCCAGGAATAATTCATGTGGAAACATTCGTCTTGTTTAGTTTTTATATTTTTGTGCTGTCTTACAATATCGTTTTCACTCTGCCCTTTCACCAGCTCTCTATACACCCTCTCGAATTCATGTCTAGAAGCCAGCAAGAAGCGCAAAAACCCTGAGAGGTTGTGACAAGTTTGCTATGTCTGTATTGGGCATCCTCATTTAGACAAGGAGTGCTCTAAACAGTAGCTGTTAATTATGCAGTTCTTTGTTCCGATACACAAAGAGCACACATCTTGCAATCTCCAAGGGCTTAAGTTCTTCCTGCTGACTTCTAGACTATAATTCAAGACGTTAAAGTCTCAGCATCGAAGCAAGTAGATAGTTTCATATATATGTGTATATATATATATATATATATATATATATATATACAAGTGAACAACACAAGTTGCTTCATACTGTTTCCAAGTTTATTTTTAGTCGACGTTTCGGCAGGAGCCCTGCCTGTATATATATATATGAAGGAAAGAAGCCAACAGTCGGCGAGGCCAAGGAAAGCGTTGGGGATGGTATATATATATATATATATATATATATATATATATATATATATATATATGAAGCCGTGACGCTCTAGCCGGATCGGAACGCCATCTCCACACGGCCATCCGAGAGCAACACAGATCATCATCATCATCAGCCTGACTATACCCACTGCAGGACGAAGGCCTCTCCCATATTTCCCCAATTAACCCGGTTATGGGCTAGCTGCATCCACTTGACCCCTGCGAACTTCTTAGCATCATCCGCCTAACTTTCTGCCGCCTCCTGCCACGATTTCCTTCCCTTGGAATCCATTTTTGTTACCCTAAGCGATCATCGGTTATCCTCTCTTCGCACTACCTGTCCTGCCCATGCCCATTTCTACTTCTTAATTTCCACTAGAATGTCAGCAACTCCAGTTATTTCTCTGACCCACTCTGCACGTTTCCTATCTCTTACTGTTACCCCTACCATTTTTTGTTCGATAGCCCTCTGAGTTGTCCTCAACTCAAGTAGAACCCTCTTGGTTAGCCTCCACGTTTCAGCCTCATAGGTGTGTACAGGTAAGATGCAACTGTTGTATTATTTCCTCTTGAGCCATATTGGTAAGCCGCTAGTCATAATCAGCGAGTGCCTACCAAATGCGCTCCATCCCAATCTTATTCTTCTTTTTATTTCCGCTTCACGGTCCGGATCTGCGGTCCTAAGTAGACATATTCGCCTACTACTTCTAGTGCTTCGCTACCTAACGTAAACTGCTGTTCCTGCCCGAGGCTGCTCAACATTACCTTAGTCTTCTGCATATTGATTTTTATGCCTACCTTTCAAAATTTCCTGCCTAGGTCATCAATCATTGTTTTCAGTTCATCCCCCGAGTCGCTTAGCAAGACAATGTCATCAGCAAATCGCAGATTACTGAGGTATTCTCCATCTACCCTTATCTCTAACTGCTTCCATTCCACGTCTCTGAATACTTGCTCTAAGCAAGCTGTGAATAGTATTGGGGAGATCGTGTCTCCTTGCCTAACACCTTTTTATGGGGATTTTGTTACTTTCTTTATGCAGAACTATGGTTGCTGTGCAGCCACTATAAATATCTTCCAGCACTTTCACGTACGGTTCGTCTACCCCCTGATTTCGCAGTGACTGCATCATCGCCGAGGTTTTAACTGAGTCAAATGCTTTCTCATAATTAATGAAGGCTTTGTGTAAGGGCTGGTTATATTCCGAGAATTTTTCTATTACCTGGTTCATGGTATGGATATGATCGATGGTAGAGTACAGTTTCCTAAAACCTGCTTGATCCTTAGCTTTACTTCAGTCTAAGGTTGTCGTGAATCTATTAGCGATTACCTTAGTAAATAAATTATACGTTACAGACAGTAAGCTGACTGGTCTGTAACTTTAAGATCCTTAGAGTCCCCTTTCTTATGAATGAGGGTAATGTTTGTATTCTTCCATGGTTCCGGTACCGTCGATGACACCAAGCATTACATATACACAGTGGCTAGTTTTTCTAGCACGAGATCTCCCCCGTCCTTTAACAAATCTGTGGTTATCTGATCCTCTCGAGCTCCCTTTTCATAGTTTGTAATGCTTTCTTGACGTCATCCTTCGCCAGTGGTGGAACGTCTGACTGTTTTTATCTACCGCCAATGTCATTACGGTCCTGACTACTTTGGCTACTGTAGAGATCTGTATAGAACTCCTAAGCTACTTTGAATATATTTTCCATATTCCTGACGACGTTGCCTGCCTTGTGCCTTATCGCATACATCTGGTCTTTGCCTATGCCTAATTTCTTTTTTACCGCTTTAAAGCTTCCCCTGTTCTTTACAGCATGCTCAATTTTCTCCATGTTATACTTCCTTATATCGGCCACCTTGCGCTTATTGATTAGCTTTGATATCTCGGCCAATTCTATCGGTCTGTTGTATTGGAAGCTTTCATACGCTGCCGTTTAATAATCAAATCTTTCGTCTTCGTAGCTTACCGGTATCCTCTCTAACTATCCTACCGCCTACTTCTACAGCGCACTGAGTAATGATATCTCTGAAACTATTGTTCATTGCTTCTAGGGTAGTGTCGCCATCTTCGGTTAGAGCTGAATATCTATTTTGTAGCGAGATCCTGAACTCTTCTGCCCTCCCCCTCACCGCTAATTCGTTGATAGGTTTCTTTCTTACTAATCTGTTGCGTCCCTTCTTCACATTTTGGCTATTTCGGTGCATCACCATCCTGTGGTAACTATATTGCACTTTACCGATTACCTCTGCATCTTGCATAATGGCGGGGGTTGAACACAGTATGAAGTCAATTTCATTTTTAGTCTTCCCGCTAGAACTTTTTCATATCTATTTCCGGTTTTTCCGTTTGCTGAAGAAGGTATTCATGACCCTTAAGGTATCGCGCTCTGCAAATTCAACTAGTAACTCTCCTTAGCTATTTCTAAGGCCAATTTCGTAGTCACCTACTGCCTGTTTTCCTGCCTGCTTTTTGCCTACCTTGCCATTGAATTCGCCCAATAGTACAGTATAGTGCGTCTTTACTTTTTGCATTGCTGATTCTACATCTTCGTAGAAGCTTTCAGCTGCCTGGTCATCATAACTACATGTGGGTGCATATAGGCCTTTACAACCTTCAGTTTTACCGGTTATTAAGCCTAATTACGATGCCTGCCACCCTCTTATTTATACTATAGAATTCGTCGATATTACCCGCTATATACTTATTGGCACGGAAACCTACTCCTAGTTCTCTCCTCTCCGGCAAACCTCGATAACACAGTACATGCCCATCCTTCAGTGCAGTATATGCCTCATTCGGCCTCCTAATCTCACTAAGGCCTATGTCATCCCATTTCATACCCTCTAGTTCCTCTAACAGCACTGCTAAACTAGCTTCACTAGCTAGAGTTCTAGCGTTAAACGTTGCCAGGGTCGGTTTCCAATGGCGGCCTGTCCAGTGGAGCGAAAAATTCTTAGCACCCCTTGCTGCGTCACAGGTCTGACCGCCGCCGTGGTAAGTTATTCCGCAGCCGCTGGTGACTGAGGGCCGGGGTTTTTTGGAACTAATCATGAGAGGTTCCGGCCAATTACTGCACCAGGGTGGCCAACTCCTGTTGTACTGAGGGAGTGCGTTTCCGGAGGTGTTCACCGGCATCAGGTTGCACTCCAAACCTGTTTATGGAATTCCGTCGACACGCGACTTTCTTTTTAATCCGGTGGAGAATTGCATGGCACCGGGATTTGAACGCCGGTCCTCTTGCATGCGAGGCGGATGTTCTACCGCTGCGCCACCACACTGACGCCACAAGACAAAGGTCGACCGGGCGCGCACACTTCTTCCTCTCCCTTCTTCCCTCCTCCGTGTTCTGCTTGAGAACTAGTCCGTAAACTTCCCCCGTCACTGGAGAAGCCCCCCGGTTGAGTCAATCGTCAGCACGAGGATGACAGGGTCTCAGACGTGCAATGTGAACACGCTCACTTCGTGAAGAGCTTCGGCCACGTTTGGTAAGGCGTGCAATCCACTAGGTGAGGTCACTAATTTTTTCGAGGGACCACTATAGTACGCCAGCAGTCTCTGACATACGCCACGAATTCCTTGGTGGACGCCAACGCCAGACCATGTCGCCAGGGAGCTAGGTGTTGAGGAGACCGAGCTTATAGGAGAAAGAATTGACGGTAACTTGTTGTTTCCTATTGCGCGGTATTGTATGCGTATGTTATAAATGGTAGCACAGAGACCCATGCCATGTGGTCAGCGGCGACGTACATTGAAAGCATGTTGGTGAGTGTCCGGTTGGTTCGCTCGATCAACCCATTTGTTTGCGTGTGATAACGGGTAGAATATCGAAAATGCGTTTGGCACAAATAAAGGAGTTCTTCGACAACATCAGTAGTAAACTGACTACCTCGGTCGCTAGTCAACACTCGGGGAGGCCCATGGCACAGTATAAATAGTGCAGCAGGAAGAGAGAGACAGTAGCCGATCGAAGAGCTGCCGTCTCACGCTAACGAGTCTGGTAATCAGTGCAGATGACGATCCAGCGGTTGCAAGCATGAGAATGGGAAAGGGTCTCAAGAGGTCTACCCCGACTTTCTCAAAAGAAGATCTTTGAGGCGTCACAGGATGAAGGAGACCAGGACGGGTACCGGTGGGGCATGTGTGACTCGCACAGTGAGCACAGCTAGCCACTTAGTGGTTTCACGCATCGGTGGCCATGAGAAACATTCTTGGATGTGATAGAGCATCCGGGCAGATCCCTTGGGTACCGAATTGGGGTCGTCGTGCATAACGCGCAAAACAGAGAAGCGTAGGGTGACGGGCACCACCAGAAGGCAGCGGAGACCAGTGGCAGGATAGTCCTTTTTGTACAAAATATCACCCCGTATACAATAGGGACTCGAAGCTCTAGGGTCCCCTGCAGCGGTAAAGAATGGTAGGAGATTCTCGTCCTTCCACTGGTCAGTGCGGAACGTACGAGTGTCGGGGAATGGAGTTAAAACCGCAGCGATGTAATGATCAAAATTGTCGGCGGCACATTCCGTCATGAGAAGCGGTAAACGTAAGAGACAGTCCGCGTCAGCGTGCCGGCGTCCACTCTTGTACGAAACTGTGTAATCGAATTCTGGTAAACGGATTGCCCATCGTGCAGGACAGCCAGATGGGTCAAGGAGGTTTATCGGCCAGCACAGGTAATGGTGATCAGTAGTTCCTGTGAAGGGTCTCCCGTATAGATAACAGCGAAACCGCTGAAGGGCGAAAACTACAGCGAGGAATTCCTGCTTAGTGATTGTGTAATTGCGTTAAGGTTTGCTTAAGGAACGACTGGCGTAAGCAAAACATGTTCCTTGTCGCCATATTGCTGAATCAGCACAGCACCAATGCCAACATCACTGGCATCCGTGTGCAGTTCTGTTGGAGCAGAAGGGTTGTAATGACGGAAAATCGGATGTGCATGTTAGTAAATCGCTGATGTCCACTTGAAGGGAGCGCCTTTGTGGAGAAGGCACGTGAGTGGGTTAGCGATGTCAGCAAAACGGGGAATGAAGCGGCGAAAATATGAGCACAGTCCTAGGGAACGAAGCTCCTTCATGTTCTGAGATGTTGGAAACGATGCAACGGCCGCGGTCTTTTGAGGGTCAGGTCTGACGCCTTCACGATCGACGAGGTGTCGTAGTACCAAAGTATGACGCTTACCGAAGCGACACTTCTTCGAATTAAGTACTAGACCGGCGTTTTTGAAGCAGTCCAGCACAAGAGCGAGGCATTCATTGTGCTCCTTGAATGTTCGGCCACAAATGACATTACCGAAGTAGCACATACATATTTGCCATTTTAGTCTACGGAGGATCGCGTCCATGAAAGTTGCAGGAGCATTGCAGAGCCCGAAATGCTTTACATTAAATTCAAACAGGCCATCTGGTGCAATAAAAGCCGTTTTCTCCTTGTCATCGGGGTGCATAGCGATATGCCAATATCCTGATGTATGATGCGGAGAACAGACAATCCATGGTGTCATCGATCCGGAGAAGGGGATACAGATTTTTTTTCAGCATTCAGGCGGCGATAGTCGACCAAAAGCGCCATGTACCATCTTTCTTCTTCACTAGAATTACAGGGGCGGCCAAGGGACTGCATAACTCTTTTTCCAGCATATCCCGAACCTGCTCACTGATGACCTGGCATTCTGTTGGCGACTCTGTATGGCTTCTGTCAAATTGGGTGTGAGTAGCCTGTGTTAATACGAGGCCGGATATGTGTCGCGAGAACGCACCGTGAACCGCTAGGCTCCAAAAAATAAGATGGAAGAACACTTGACAGGTAAGGCCTCCAAATCGTCACGCTGTTCACTGGTTAGAAAGCGGCTGATCATCCGATGCAGTTATGAGTCAGGGGCTCGAGCGGCAGCACTTTCGCCAGGTGCATCAGTAACCAAAGCCACCGACGGAGCGCCGTATGTGAAATACATAAAGTTTTAACCTAGCCTATCAGAGATGGCATAGAGAACTGCCGCGTAGTTTTAGAATACTTGGGTTTTTTTTTAATGTGCACTACATCGCACTACGAAAATCAAGACGGGCGCCTTGATTTTCGCCTCCCTCAGAAAGGGGTCGCCGCGGCCAGGATTCAATCCCAAATTCTTGGGCAGAGACACATAGCACCTCAACCGCTTTTCCACCTCTGCGATGCGAAGCATCATGGCAACGGGGAGCCGCTGTCTTAAGGGTGTGTTGCCCATATTGTTTCGAGCAAAGTGAATTTACCTCGCCTAAGGCTCGGAACTATTTCCGGCAGAGAAGCAGCGTCGTGGTAATGCCTCAAGAGAAGCGTAACTGATAACAGAACCGGAACTGACACAGGACGTGGTTGATAGGCCCGTGATCAGTATTCGATACTAAACACTCGAGAAGCCAGGCTTGGTGCAATATTACTCATGAGAGCATCAGCATTGAAATCAATGTAGGCACCAGCAAGAATTCATGTACTATTGGAACATACTAGCAAACAATAATATAAACATTTTGCCACTACTGGTGCGGCCTACTCCACTAAAGGACCGTTTTTAGAGCAGCTCGTTTATACCCTCGGTGAGTAATCTGGCATGGTCGGAGGCCCTAAAAATATGAAATCAAAAACGTGTCAAAGAAAACACCTGCTTGCAGAAGGTTGAAAACCTACAGGAGTAGTCTCAAGGTCCAGGCCCCACTGAACAACCGTGGAGCAAATGCTCGCTATTAAATGCTATTAGATGCACGTCCCGCGGCACGGTGGAGGTGAGTTTATGCGACGAGACGAAGTCCGGCCCGTTAGTTCTTGCTCTGCTTGATGTCAAGAAGCGAAAACAATACGCCACCTACTTCAAAGCCGAAAAAAAACACGAAAAGAAGCATGACAATACTCCATCATGGTGATTTAGAAACCGATTGACGTTACAACACCCTGTTCTTAGTATTGAATCCTCTATTGTTCGCTAATACTTCATTGACATTGCCACCCACGGGAAAGCTTTTCAATCCGAAGTGTGGCGCCCTTAAAGCAATGTGAGTATCGAGGCTGCAACGGTTGACTGAGCGCTACCTACTTGACTTCAACCGCGCTCTAAACCAGGCAAAATGGCGGAACCCTCTTTCGTACTCAGCCTCGGCTGCGGAGAAGCTATGCGCCGGACTGTAAATTTATCATACGCGTGATATACTAGCATGAGACAGAAGGACAAACCGGTCTCGCGAGAGCGACATGGTGCAGCCCTGCAGTCCCTGCGTCAGCCAAAGCAGTGGGGCGCGTATTTGCTACATCACATACACCGTATGAAAGCCTAGAATGTCTGAAACGATTAGCGTAGTGTTAAGGAGGGGTTGAAAAAGAGGAGAAAAAAGAAGAAGAAAGGAAAGAAATAGGTCGATACTCTTCTCAGCTGCACTGCACAGATTTAGCGGAAATACGTGTAGTACTGCTAGAGCAGTAAATTGTAAAGGTTCAACTCCAAGAGTCCTTGAGGCGCGCATCCTGCGTGCTAGGATGTGCGGGCGCCGGCCAGAGGGTCTCCGCATGCGCGACGCATCGCCTACCGCCTAGCGCCTTCACGACGCTCGGATCCGACATTGCCAGATATTTGGCGCGCGCGCTGCTTGTGGCAGCGCGCCTCCTAATTCCGGAGTGCGAGCATCGACCAATCAGCGGGCGCTCGACGCCTGTGTCTTCCGGAGTGGGACTGGCGGGTCTTCCAAGCACGTTTTGAGCAAAATGGTGGATTTCCAACTCAGTAGAAGCGCGTGGGCCTGCACTGGTAGCCAAATAAGTGATGTCAGCAACGAGCTCCTCGTCGCCGCCATCGAACGATGCGTATAATTTCATATGTATAATCTCGTATTTTCCTCACAGAGGCTGTAAAAACATACCAGCAGTGGTGGAAGAGCCTCCGCGACAAGTTCCGCCGATTTGCAGCGCGCGACCGGGCCCGTACTGCACCACACACTTGGAGATGTGTACCGCTTTTGTTACGCGCGAGGGCTCAGCGCTCAGTGCGCAGGCGCGAACGGCTCCCGGCGCGTTGGACGCAGAGGTGTCTATGGATTTAGGCCTTAGCGAACGTACAAAGCGCTTTCAGACAGACGAGGGTAGAACAAGTACGTTAAGCAGCGCAGTTCCACTTCGTTCCCCACGCACATATCTGCCCTTCCACTACTTCGCCTTCGTTCCTCCGAGACAATTTCCCCTAGCGCAGCCAAAGCCCACCGGACAAGTTATACCGTCTCCCGAGAGTGGCATGTCTTGAAGCGAGAGACATGCGAGAGTTCAATTTTTGCTGAACGGCGACTGGCTGAGGTAACGCGTGCAATTCCATAGGCGATGTCACTAATTCTAGCCACGGTAACGAAGGGCTATCATAGTGGGCAAGTAGCTATTGATGTAAGCCGTGGCGCCGTACTGAACGCCAAGAGAGAGAGGAAACTATTTCAAAAAGAAAAAGAAAAAAAGAAGGGGGGGGGGGCAGTGAGTGGAGTCTTCATTTCAAGGCCCCAGTGGCCAGGGCTGCCGCTCTTGCCTGTGTTACTAGCCTACGCTGGGTCTCTAGATCAGAGCATAGCAGAGTGGCCTCCCACTGCGCCTCCGAATGGTGATGTTTATGTGTAGAGGTTTGGGGCCTTTGCACCCCCATGTGACGTGGTAGGCGGTGGGCTGGTCGTTGCACCAAGGGCATATGTCTGTCTAGTGTTCTGGAAGCATTATGTTCTATTGATGTAGGTTGGCGTAAGTGTTGGTTTGGAGCTGTCTCCATTCCCGCGTTTCTTGTGCAATTACTCCCTTGTGTAGAGGGGGATAAATCCTACGTTGTTCTCGTAGGTACTTAAGTCGCGCGCCGTAAGTCGCTGGGACAGGAATGCTGGTTGTGAGATCGGGATTGGTAGCCGCTCGGTTTGTGTGACCTCGACCTAGCCTATCCGCGACCTCATTTACCTTCCATTCCAGAGTGCCCCGGAACCCAAGTGATGTGATGATTCAGCAGTGAGTTTGTAGCCAATGGGTTAGTTGTGAAGCGAGCTTATTTTGTAGGTATTCTGCCTGCAAGAAGGAGCCGGCACGCCGCTTATAAGTCGGTGATTACGTGAAGCTCTCGATTGGTCGAGTCACAGTAGGTAATGGTCAGCACCATCGCCGCCACTTCCACTTCTGTGATAGTACAGTGCGGGATGGACATGCTGGAGACTTCTGTCTACGAACTGAACGCCAAAGCTAAACCATATCGCCCGGAGCATAGTTAACATGCGAGCGGGTGCCATCGAAATGGCCCTTCAAACGCTCTTGTAACGCAATTGATCGCAAGCGGGCAATACAACGCGCTTCTTCAGCCAGGGACAGTATCTCGGTGGCATCAAGATTTTTACTCGTAAAAAAGGGCAGGATTTTCTCGATGGTGTAGCGCGGAGGACGCGCATACAAGAGGTAGAATGAGCTGTATCCGGTAGTTTCTTGAGTTGCAGTATTGAAAGCGTATGTGATGCAGGACCGTGTGGCGTCCCAGTTCTCATGATCCGAGTCCACATACATGACAAGCTTGTTGGTCTGTCCTGTAGAAGCATTCAGTCAAACAGTTTATGGGTAACCTGGTGCTGAGTGCCTATAGGTGATTGTGCGTAGCAGCGTCTCAACGATATCAGCAGTAAATTGGAGGGCTCGGTCACTGATCACCACTCGTGGAGGTCCATGCCGCAAGCGAAGCGAGTTTAAAAGGAACAGCGATAACAGGTGCGCGGTAGCCGTTGGTAGAGCTGCTGTTTCACTATATCGAGTAAGGTAGTCTGCACATATCACGATTTGCCAGTTACTGTTTGGAGATTTGAGAAAAGATCCAAGAAGATCAACTTGAACCTGTTCGAATGGAAGTAGGCCCGATGGAGCGGAGGTAGGGCGCCTATGTCGCTGACACTGCGTGCACCTGGACACATATTTTGCTGTCATGGAACGCATTCTCGGCCACTAAAACCGCTCTTGAGCTCTTCGTAATGTGTGAGCCGATCCCAGATGCCTGAATGCGGGGTCGTCATGCATCACACATAATATAGAGGAGCAATTAGCATTTGGAACAACAAGCAGGTATCGTGGGCTTACAGGAGAGTAGTTCTTTTTCCACAAGAAACAGCCGCAGAAACAAAAACGGCTTTAACTCCCTGGCTGCGTACGGTGGGAAAGAGAGGCTGTAGAGAACGGTCTTCGCGTTGCTCCCTCTTATATGCCTAAACATCAGCGATGTCCGGGACAATGGCGGACCTGTAGTGACCAAAACTGTCACTGCCACACTGTGCTGATGCGACGGCATCGCGAAAGACAGTCTGCATCAGTGTGTCGGCGCCTGCTCTTGTAGACAACATTGAAGTTATACTGCTGTGGACAGAGGGCCCAGAGCGCGAGGCGACCGCATTGACTAGCCAGCACATGGAGCGATGGTCAGTCAAAATCTTGAATGAGCGTCCATAGATGTACGACCAGAACTTTTGCACAACGGAAATCACAGGAAGGCATTCTTGTTTTGCGATGGTATAGTTGCGCTCTAGTTGAGGGAGCTCTGTGGCGCTGAGGGAGCGGTACGCAATGGAATAATGTGCTCCATATCATCTCTGCTCTGAACCATAACAGCGCCGATGCCAACGCCACTAGCATCGGAATGAACCGCTTTTGTTGCGGAGGGGTCAAAATGCCGAACGAGATGTGAGTTCAATAGAAACTTGAGGTGGCGGAATGAGGCATCGCACTCGGCTGTCCATTCAAACGATGTTCCTTTGTGAAGAAGGTATAGAAGAAGGAAGGCCGATACCAGGACCGCCTCTACACTGTGTTAATCCCGGCTGTCCACACGGTTGTCAATGTCCCAACATGGCGCTCAGTCTCTCATCTCGCGCGCTCCCTCACACACCTCGTCTTCCTTTTATTCGTTGTTTGCAGATTCTTTTTGAATCTGCAACATGCTTCGCACCCTGTGGTGAGAAATGACCCGAAGCTTGAACGGTGTCACCTCGTAAAGCTCTTGCTCGCTCTGAGTCATCTTGGTTCCTGTCGTGTGGGTTACGAATAGTCATGTGGAACAGCTGGCGCAACACGGACGGGGTGCAGGACTTGGAAGCTATGTTGTGGGATTCCTATTCCCCGGTATGATGGTCTTATTTTTACTTTACCCCACTTCACTGTGCGCAGATTAGGCTTTCACATAGTTCACCCGCTTAAAATGGTGAATTCAACGCGGGAAGTTCCCAGCTGCACCTCGAAGTTTCTACGCACATCATTGACGTAAACGCTGACACAGCTCACAAACCCACACTGGCCCAACACAACACTCACAAAACACTCTAGGTTTCTACCGTGTTCTTTTTATGCGCACGGGCCGTGCTTTCTCTCTGGGCTTCTGAAACAGTCACCACCACTTTTCTAGGCTGTTCGATGATTAGTTGTCTTTTCTCCTCTCTCTTTCGCACTGCATAACGGCTTGCAGCATTGCACGATCCCGTTCTTTCATTTGTGCGAAACCACCGGAGAATAGCTTTTCGTTTGCCACCTCGGCCTCTTTCGCAAGCTGTACAGAAGCCAGCGTGTCTGTTAGAATTAATGTCGAGGCATCTTTCCTCCGCACATTATTTTCAAACGTTCCACTTCTGCGTTTTTTGGGGGATGCTATCTGCTGTTGGCTTTCGCTGTCTTGCACACAGTCATTTAATGCAGTTCCAGCTTTCACTATTTGCATCTGGAATTGTTTTAATGCTCGCGCCAAGGGTATAACATCAGGTACACGATCAACATGTTGCGCTCTTTCACTCTTCTTCCAATGGCGGTCGGAAACCAATCTCGCTTGTACACAGCACAGAAGCGTCTGCCCGCCGTTCAACGCGTGTAATTGCCTCGATGCTTTGTACACTGTTGGAGAGGCCCATCTGGGTAGGTTCGAGATTGTAATACACTTCTTCAAGAGGTGGATCACATAGTGCGGCAGCCGCTCCTCGGTCATTGCTGACATCGCTCTGAGCCTACTTAAAATCATCACTCTTATCAATCGTTCTCCGCGATGTTTCGGTGCACTGGGCATTTAGAGCTGAGTCGGGAAAAGCAACGTCAGGCATTGATATTACCGCGGTTGAATGTTCGACTTGTGTCTCTTTAAGCAAAATGTGAAAATCGCCGGTTTCCTTGATAGATGATACCGCGTACAACGATTCGGGCTTTGAAGGTTTTCTGCGGACTGCGGCTAGAAGAGACTGGATGGCTGAAGTTGTCTTAAACGATTTAATGTCTTTCTTTACCCCGTTACATAAATTCTTCCTACTTTGCGTCACTCCTTTGAAATTTTCCTTGCAGCTTTCTGCATGTCCAGATAGTGACTTTTGAATGGAAGCTTTGTTTTTATGCAGTACACTGCACTTTCCCGTTACGTTTGACCCGGCTGCTTCTTTCGTATAGAATGCGGCTGCTGCAGGGAGCTCCACTACTGCCTTCATGAAACAAATACGGCCGGCAACGACAGTAGGCCCCTTAACGCCCTCGATCTGATGGCTGAGGAGAGTCAATGTCTCTGAGGTAGCTTTCTCATACTGTTGTGCAGCTGCGGCGTCTTATGCACAAACGTCGCCTCTAAAAGCCTGCAGCTTTTTGTTCAGTACGCGCAAGCTCTCGCTGCATACTCCTATTCACGCGTGAAGAAGCTTCAACGCAAGAAAATTTACGGCGTTTCAATTCAACATTTCGCTTGCCTCTCGTAATAGCCGGGTCAGAAAAGCTCTCTGGACGACGCGCTTCCTTTTTATGCGGTTTATGGCGGGTCGCTGAAGCCCTCTTCTCTCTATCCGTTGGGGTTCGATGGCGGGGGTTCTGGTATCTGCCTGGAGGATCGTTGGCATTCCTTTCGCAAACTCCAGGAAGGATCGTTGGAAGAGCTCACATTACCTTCCCGGGTTTTGGCACCATAAATATAGAAGAAAGAGGGCCGCTACACTGCATTAATCGCGGCTGTCCACACGGCTGTCAATGTCTCAACATGGCACTCAATCTCATCTCGCGCGCTCCCTCACACACCTCGTCTTCTTTTTCTTCGTTCTGTTCATACATTCTTGCCTGAATCTGCAACTGAAGGCTCGTCAGCGGGTAGGCGGTGAATAAAACGCCGGGATTGGGAACATAAAGCAAAAAAAATTCGGACCTCTTTGACTGTCCGGATGGCTTGATATGACTCCGCAGCTGACGTTTTCTGAGAGGCTGGTCTCACGCCCTCCTCATCAACAAGATGGCTGAGCATCAACGCTTGATGCCCGCCAAAGCGACGTTTCTTAGAATTGTGTACTATTCCGGCATTATGTGAACATTCTAACACGCACGCTAAGCGGTCGTTAGGCTCTCCAAACGTTTTACTAAAAATGACGTCATCAAGATAGCATAGGCATATGTCCCCCTTCATGCCGCGCCATATCGTGTCTATAAATCACTCAACGCTGCAGGCGCATTCTTAAGCTCGAACGGCAGCATAATAAATTCAAATGGTCCATCCGGCGTTATAAATGCCGTTTTCTGTATGCCGGATGCATAGGTATTTACCAGTAACCTGATCGCAGATCTACGCAGGAAAAATAAGAAGCGCTAGAGAAGCAGTCTATGGCCTCGTGAATGCGGGTCAAAGGGTATGTATCTTTTTTGGTGATGGCATTTTAAAGGCGGTTGTCCGTTCAAAATCGCCACGCGCCGTCTTTCTTACGGACAATAATCACATGCAGCCCAAGGAGTAGACAACTTCTGAATGACCTTCTTCTTAAGCATTTCTCTCATGCTCGTGGAATACTTTGCGCTCCGACGGCGACATGCGCTAAGGATTTCGACAAATCTGACGAGACGAACCGGTGTCGATAATGTCGCGAATACGAGACTTGGGAATAGAGGGTGGTTCACGGCGCTGGCAGCACTCGAAGACAGACGAGCACTGCAGAAGAATGTCTGCAAGTGAGTGGCGTTGAGTGGTGCTCAGCGTTGTTTTCATCATGACAAGAACTGTGCGGTCAGCGTTGGACGCTGGAACGGGTTCAGCCGTGGCAACTGCGACCGACGCCGTAGCTGGAGGTGCATTGGGCTCATACAAAGCAACCATTAGGCCTCTTGGAACTTTGACGGATTGAGACAATGAAATAACTGTCACAAGCACATGCTGCTGTCAACGACAAATACCAGACAGGGCAGCACTATAACAATTCACTTCAAGCAGGTTGCATGCACTGGTTCCACTAGCGCTTCAAATATTTCACCTTTACCAAGGGTAGCGAACACTGGGACCCACACTGCAGCCCACGATGGCGCGATAGTACCTTGAGAAACAGAAAATACCGTTATAGGGCATTGCATACACTTTCAATGAGGCTGGGCACAATCATATGCTAAAAATAAACATCGCCACTTCCGCGATCGACCGTCGCTCCGCAGAGCGTCAATAAGTATTTCCCTAAAATAACATCATGGGTAGAACTATAGCATAACGACGAATTCTGCTTGATAAACGCCTCGACTCAACTTCACTTCAGGATTACACATTCGCAAAGGACGCAACGGCTCGCCACATACGCCTCAAAATATTCAGGCTTCATCACATTTGAACATCACTTTACGTCCCAGAAAGTATTTATATCTCAGTAATCGCAGAAACAGTGACACTGGTATCAACAAGAGCTAACGTAGACACGCCATTAATGAACGCACAAACTTTGTTCTTAAGCATTGAGGTAGGACGAGTGTAATCAGAACAAAGCGAAATTCCAGTGGCCTCACCTCCATCGGTCAGGCTGGTTAGTTTTCCGGACGAGGTGAGGGGAGCCGCCGCGTGCGAAGAATAGAATTAAGAGTGACACTCCGATTCGGCGCCGGTGACAATGTGGGAAGGCTGGTGTGCCGAATTTCTGTTGAAGGCAATGAGTACGTAGTCAGGATAGATGCAATCTGGTAATCCGATTGCACTGGTAACATTGGTGGCCCGTATCGATATGGTCGACGGCGGTGGCATAATCTTGCGATATGGCCTGGACTTCCACAGCGGAAGCAAACCATAGGGGGGCGGTCAACGGTCCTTGCCTGGTATTGTTCATCGGAGCGCCAACGTTCTGTGTCTGATAGCGTTAATCGGTGCCCGGACCTATTGAAAATATATCACGCCGTGTGTTCTGGTCGTGAATGGGCGGTGGCAGCTTATAGTAGCGTTGGTCCTGGTGCGATCTCGGAGCGTTTTGTGGTCGACAGTTAGGCGTGTTGTGCTCAACCAAAGTTCGCTGCGTTGGACTTGTGAGCATAAGGGAGTGCCTGGGAGCGGGACAATTCTCGAACTATTTGGCGGATAGTCGAGGCAAGAGCACTGGCTTGAGAAGTTGTTTCAATGGCAGCAACTGTTGTCACTGTGTCAAAGTGACCGAACTTTGGTGTTATTAGGCGCATATTCAAGTTCTCAAATGTTCGCCAATATCGTACGGCATCGGCGACTGTGTTCAGCTTTCCTCAATGACAAGGAATGTGTAGATTTTCTCGGCGATGCCCTTCAGCAAATGTTTCTTCTTGTTCTCATCGGACATACGAGACGAGGTGACCTTGCAGAGCTTCAGTACTGTCTCAATACACTGTGTGCACGTCTCACCAGGAAGTCGAGCCCGATGAGCCAATGTCTGCTCAGCCCTTTTCGTTTTCGCCTAGGAATCACCAAAGCACTTTGTTAGCTCTTTCGCGAAACAAGACCATGATATCAAGGTATCCTCGTGATTCTTATACCATGTGAAGGCCGTTCTCATGAGCGAAAAAACGAGATTCACCAGTTGGTTTAGTTCCGATTGTTATAGCGGTTCACTCCATTGGTAGTGGTCAGCCATTCATCCAGGTCATCTACAGCTGGTACCGCGAAGGAGCGGGGCTCTTGGTAATGCAGCCAAGAACCGCTGGGTGTAGGCCTATGTGGGGACATAGGCCTGCACCCAGGACATCTCGGGCTCTTGAGGTGGTAGGCCAGCAAGACGTCGACTCCAACGAGGCTCGGTTTGATCGGGTGTACACTAAGGCGTACCCAGGAAACCTCCGCCAAGATGTTACGAGGAGAATTAAGCCTTCATGCAGGACGGAGTCGCGCCAGATGTGGGACGTCATGTCTTTTTGTTGTTGTGTCGTCGGATAACGCCAGATCTTGGTCCGGTTCAATGTCATACTTCCACTTTTTCCACCATGCACACCTCTATCCTTCCACCGCTT
>JAJIZL010036166.1:11096-23731 GCA_023969395.1 Amblyomma maculatum | reverse complement strand
TTAAGAATATTTTTGCAAAACTTATTTGTAGGCCTTCATGCTTAGCCCTTTCCAGAACTTACCAAAGTGAACTTTGGAGTACATTTAATAATAGAAATGTACCTAAGCTGAAAAACACTATCAGGATGGCTACTTGTCGACCGTTATTATCGTTATCATAGCGCAGCTGCATTTTTCCGTTTTTAATAGTTCTTGGTACAAATAACGTAAACCACCCGTTATACAAATCTGTATAAGGCTTAGACCTCTCGGTTAGTGGACCAACCTACTGAGCTGCTTGATGTCGCAGCCGGTGAAAGAAACCAAAATGGTGTAAATTACTCCAGGGCCATCAATGACAGCGTCACTCGCAGCTCATGTGTCGATACAAGACGCTAAAATCCCAACTCAAATGAGTGCAGTACGAATCTTTAGTGGATTCAAAAATGTCTTATGATAATGTTAGTGGCTTTTTATTCAACCGCCCTGGTAAATTATTTTTTTTTTCAAAATAATTTTATACCACTTGCATTTCTCCCCAAACCATAGTGAACTGCTGCGTTCAAAGCATGATTTATTTGAAACTCGATCGTGTTCATGCAATTTCCCATGATTAAGCAAGAGTGCGGCAACATACCTCAACTTGTCTAAAATATAGTAAGTGACGACTCAAAAAGCACATAATAAATTGCATTTAGTATGACTTCCGCAATCATTATTGTAGAAGTTTAGCTATAAAACCGAGGTTAATTCTATAAAATTACTAAAGTACAAACATGCCCCTTCTCTAAATCGTTGAATAATAAACTCTCTTATGTATATTGTTTGCCATTTCATTATACTTTCCAGTGCTTTTTTTGTTTCACGTTCTTGTTGGTGTTATTTACATGGTCCCCAATATGAATAATTTCTTTGTTGGATAATATCTCTTGTACAAGATAACAACAAACCCTTTTCTTTTCGTTTCCTTGCTGTGCTTGTGGCTACCGGACATGACCACACTGCTGTAATACTAATTTATGACTATTAATAATGTAAAATGTAAAATAATGTAAAGCTCGTTGCTGCCACAAGAGACGTGAATTGCGCACCGGCGGCACCCTCTTCGTAAAGGAAGTGCTAGATATTTTAATATAGTTTGCCTCACCGCACTGCACATGCCGCAGATTGATCAATTAATGATCAGCCACGCCAAGAGACTTATTTTAGTTGCAGCGGGGATCAGAAAATGTTGTGGCAGGGCTAAATTTCAAAAGACAATTCATGACGAATGCCAAGCACGTGGAAGGGGCTGCTGTTTTGAAGAGCACGCAAGCCGGTGCGGAAGGGACCTATGTTATGTTGCATGAAATGATTAGGAAGTGCATTATAGATGGAGGCTTGTCCCGACCTTGGTGCTGCCGAAAATAAAAAAAACTATGTAACCGTGGTTAATGTTTTTTCTAATGATCTATCACAAATATTCAGCACCAGCGAGAACAACTCTCGGATGTATGACGCACTTGGTCCTGTACAATAAGGTCGCGCATGGGTAATTATTTACCGTAATGGGATACTGCGCAATTCTGCGGCATCTTCACTCACGCGGCTGATTATCACAAATGTCCTACACGTATCCTTGACCGCGGGCTCGGGCGTTCTTGTTAAATAGTCAGAGCAGTGTAGTGGTCGAAAGAACAGCTTATACCTAATGACGTTCAGTAAGAGAAAGAAAACGTAGCGCCACGTAGGGTGAAACACTCATTCAAGTGATCTCGAAGACTTCCTTGCTAGAAATCGCTGCTCTGCCCGAGTAGAAAGATTATCGCTTCCCTAAAGTTTCAGTTTACGTGATTATGCCTCCAGAAAGAGTCTGGTTTACCAACGAGTGCTGCAGACATTTTGTAGGAGTTGCGTCGAACATACCGGATCCCCTGAGAAGGCCGGAGCTGCATTGTGGTTTCGGGGTCTCCCGAAGCTGCTTGTCGAAGTAATCGAGGTTTTCGTGAATGCCGATGCCGAGTGGGCAGTTTGCAATCGTCTTTATATTCTCCACGCACGACTTGTGCTTCTCCACCAGGCTGCAACAAGATGAATGAGACAGTAAAATGGCACGTTTGAAAGTTTCAATACCCATTCTGCGTATAGGCATGACTTGACATCAGTTAGAAGCAGGAGACACGCCGCGGTTGTGCAGCGATTAGGGCGCTGGAATGATGTGCCAAAGGATGCGGGATCGAATCCCGGCCACAGCGGCCGCTTTTCGGTGAAGGTTGAAAACTTGGCGCTCGTGTGCTGTGCGATGTCAGTGTAGGTTAAAGAACTTCAGGCGGTCGATATTTGTGGAGCCCTCCACTATTGTGTCTGCCATAGCCTGAGTCGCTTTGGTACGTTAAATACCATAATCCAAACCAAACCAGTTAGAAGTAGAAACCGTAAGGAAGGAGCTAGACCTTGCACACTCGGTTATTACCTGCATATTCATGCTCCTCTTTTCGCATGTCTGTGGAAGTTATGTATATATATATATATATATATATATATATATATATCACAGACACAAAAATAAGAATTGCTATGTAGTTGGCAGATGGATGCAAGCAGTGCTGTGAAAGGGGCCAGTTGGTTCTGCATGTTTGCTCTCAGCGCGCTACGATACACTAAAAATTTAACAAACGTAAAAACAGGCAGGATGGACAGTGCGAAAACAACGCCTTTTGTCCTGTCTGTTTTTCGTTTGTTTAATTGTTAGTGTATCGTAGCACGCCGAGAAGCAAGCTGGATGCGCTGCTTGCAACCTTGCTCGGACGCGATAGTTACCTTCAAAGGCCATCTACGCCTAAACATACTGAGCCACCTTTCCTAGGCTACATGTTGTTTTACCAAAGTTATTTAAGGCGCAGGTAATAATCAGCTACTTTCGGATTATTAGTTTCATAAAGATGTCAATACAATACTTGTAAATTGTCCCGAAGAACGGGAAGGTACGATTTACGTAGCTTTTGTTTGTTGTCCTTCCAACAATTCTCTCAGGTGACCAGCGGTTAGCTTAATTCACTCGTCCAGTGCGCTCACGAAGCTTCGTGCGGGACAGCTTTTCAGACAGAAGTCGATGTTGTTGTACACGCGTTTCGGGGCTTTGTAGCGGCGACGCTTATGCGTGCACGGTTTTTGTTGCTCTAGTTATTGATTACGGCTGGTAAAACCGTACTTTGCGTGAATTATCGCTCGATGGAAACAACGTAGCTAGCTGCTGATTAGAATGTATACAGTTCTACTTTTCGCACTGAAAGGCTCGAGATAATTCACTTATAATTCACTTTCGTCTTTGACCTTGAGCCGCCGGCGCGGATCTAGAGGAAAGGCTCGTGTCTACTCTATTGGCCGGTTCTTCGTCACCCTTGTCCGTACCACTATCCATGGTCACCAAACGGTCGTTCTGATTTATTTATTTGTTTGATTGTTTGCTTGTTTGTTTATACAGAATACCTACAGCGTAGTCACTGGGGCATTATTGTAGGGGGCATAACAACATAAATAAAAACAGACAAAAAGTGCAGAATAAGTTAGGCAAATGATGCGATTCACAATGCACACATAAAAACCGTAAAACCCCACGTGGTAGGGCAAACAGAAGAAAACCAAAAATGAAAAGAACCATTTTAGGCAGACAAACATGGCCAAAACACACTCACACACACAAGAACATTTTACAGTGCAGCACTGCTTTAACATAAAGATTTGAGATTAATTTAGGGGAAATTTCAATATAGCTACAAGAAGAAAGAAAAAACAACAAGGACAACAAATATTGCGCTCATATTGATATGTGCTTTTGCAAAGCAGTCAGAAAGGAGATAGGAGGACAGGTAGCGACCTACAACAGGAAGACAGTTCCAGTCATGCACGGTCTGTGGAAAAAAAAAACTATATTTTCCACTTATGCTACGTGAAAAGTCGGGGTTTAACGACTGCTTCGATGCCGCCTCGTTGCTCAGTCTCGCCATGCTTGACGTGGGCGACGGTATGAGTACGTAAAAGTTCGGCGCAGCCGTCAGGCTGAGTATGATCATCGAGCCACTATAGCTCGACAAGAAGCAGCAGCGAATAGAAAGCGTGACAGACTCGAGGCAGAAAGCGACGAAGAGCGAGAAGGTAGCGTAGATAAGAGACGCCAGTATGATCGTGTAGGTATGTTTGCTTACGCTCATATAACTAGGTTTAACCGGAAATGCCCTACGCATTTGTTTTTGAAGATCTACAAACTTTCACATACTCATTTTTCCCTATTTAGTCCATAATTAGAAATTAATTAGCTTATTACACGGCACTAATTAGGAAATTCAGCAAACGACAAAATATCGAATACAAGGATAGGCGCCTTGCTAAGTGCGGCCCTAAATTGGTTCTAATGAGCCAGGGCAAACCGTGTTTTTAGAACCGTGATTATATTGAGGCAGACAACCTGTATGTATTTAGCCGTGGGGCTACATTGGGGACTCTTTGGGCACCAGAATACATGTTATTTCACTAATCAACTAAACACATTTACTTCCTTTATTTTCATATCAAGCGATGTGTTGTATTTGTAGAATTTGACGTCGTTCCCGAAATAGTAATTATACGAAAAGTGCTTTTATAATCCACAAATGTCACCATCATAGGCGGCTTCGCACTGTAACTCAGCGCCAGCAGGGGCGTCCTAAACAAGCCGTGTGTTACTAACAAATCCTTAAAAAGAGGCTGTTATTTTACTGTTATTTTACTTTCAGAACAACCCCGCCGGGGTGGCGCAGTGGTCACGGCGCTCGACCACTGTTCCCAAGGACGCGGGATCGAATCCCGGCCCCGGCGGCCGCTTTTCGATGGAGACGAAAAGCAAGGCGCCCGTGTGCTGAGCGATGTCAGTGCGAGCTAAAGAACCCCAGGTGGTCGAAATTTCCGGAGTCCTTCACTACAGCGTCTCTCATAGCCTGAGCCGCTTTGGGACGTTAAACCCCACAAACCAAACCAAACTTTCAGAACAACACACTGGCAATCATACTTCTCCTATATCTGGAGTCTTAGATTGAGCGAAGTTTCCTAATGTTCTGCCAGTAAGTGCACAGTACGAATTCATAATTGCTGTGATTGTTCACAGAAATATAGTAACTAATCATCCACGTCATTCACCTTTTTTTTTAATTCCTTTATAAACACAAGAGCTGCCACAGACCAAAATTTTAATCTACCTTCTTGTGAGAACCTCTACGGAAAAATGCTCGTACATTTTAACGGCACTCTTATTTTGAATTATTTGCTCTAAACATAAAACAAGCCCCTAATTTTACTACTGAATTAAAGAGGGTTTTTTTTTTAGAATTGTTATGAATGATATGTTAGTTTATAATCATTTTTTTTTGTATAAACTATGCGCGTTACGAGTTACTGTGTTATGGATTTTATTTCTTGTTTGATTTGTTCACGCGCTACATTTATTTTGTATCCGTTGCCAGCCAATCAGTATGGGCTCATCAATGTTTTTTTGTATTTTACAAGTTATGCAATAATAATTAATAATTAAATAATCATAAGTACGAATGAATGCCTGATTGACTGAATGAATGAATGATTAATTAATTAATAATGCAGCACTGCGGAGGAACTTCTGCAGACCGTGGTGGTCCGCACCGAGGGAAAGAGAAAGGCGCCTCAACTCACTCGCACACCAGTCTTGTGCGCTGGGCGTGGTCGGTCATGTTGGCGCCCGGCAGGTTGAAAAGGTACATGAGGCCGCACTCGAAGTACTTCTCCAAATAGAGGTCTTCGTTGCACACCGCCTCTGTCTGACTGGTTTGGCCCCCTGTTGGCAGAGGCGGAACGGTGCGGCCAGATTCGGAGGATTCGAATCCCCGACAGTACTTGTCGTACGGGCTCAGAAGGACGTCCACGACACGCATAGAGTGCGTGTTGAAGTCAGACGGAGAGGCGCACTGTAACTGTTGCGTGCAGCTCTGAAAGTTTTTGTAAGACCTGCATGGACAACGGCGATGCCCACTGTTTCGTTCATGGTCCTCGACAGATTCCCGAGCTATGTCTGTGTATCGACATGCTTTGGTACCACGGTACTTACAAGGCATTTTCTGGACCACTGAAGCCGGCCTGGATCCTAATCTTAGCGCTTTTCATTCCGAACCATGCTACGTTCACTAAAAACAGAATTTTATCCATTGAGGAGCAAAAGAAATAAACACTGAGGAGAGACTTAACGTTAAACTTTGATCATTTGCCGCAGTACTGTTCACGGCTCCAATCTGCAGTGTCTTTTTCTTTAACCTGGTTCGCATACGTGCATTTTGCTAGTCACTGCTACTAATAGTAGTAGTAGTAGTAGTAGTAGTCGTAGTAGTAGTAGTAGTAGTAGTAGTAGTAGTAGTAGTAGTAGTAGTAGTAGTAGTAGTAGAAGAGGTAGTAGTAGTAGTAGTAGTAGTAGTAGTAGTAGTAGTAGTAGTAGTAGTAGAGGTAGTAGTAGTAGTAGTAGTAGTAGTAGTAGTAGTAGTAGAGGTAGTAGTAGAAGTAGTAGTAGTAGTAGTAGTAGTAGTAGTAGTAGTAGGAGTAGTAGTAGGAGTAGTAGTAGTAGTAGTAGTGGTAGTGGTGGCAGTAGTAGTAGTGGTAGTGGTGGTAGTAGTAGTAGTAGTAGTAGTAGTAGTAGTAGTAGTAGTAGTAGCAGTAGTATAAATAAGTAAACATGCTCACGTGCACAGCTTCTCCTTGGGTGGATTGCGGCTAACGATGACATTGAAGAGCAGACCACAGGCGAAGAACTCCTTGGTTAGCTTGTCCTGCTCGCACGAAGACTGCCCCGCGGTCTGGCCGACGACGCCGATTGCGCGGAGAACCTTTACTTGAAAGGGAGCAAGAGGTGACAACCAGAAGTTTCAGTTGTTAGGGAACGAGGAACAAGCCTCGTCTCCGGCAAGTAGAGCTTACCTCTGGGGCGCTGCGTCTGACGCACTAACTCGGCTGGGCACTGGTCGCGGTACTTGTGTGTCAGCACAGTAGAGAAGTAGTCGGCGTGATGCATGAACTCGGTGTCGTTTCGACAAGATTCGTCTCCGAGTACGGTGTTTATGCACCTAAAATAACGTCTCACAGACCTGTGTGAACGGTAACAAAAGAAATAGAACTTAATTTAGACTTACACAAAGCCGATTTCAATTTTTCTCGAAGTGCGAGCGTACTCAAAAACTTGAAAGTGAGCTAATGCGATTGCTGCAGTGCGCGACTTTCCAAAACCTTGAAAAGTAAATCATTTCAGAAGCTTTTTGGGTCTAACTTCACATTTCTGCCGCTTCATACAAGGATTCGCCAAATTGCTCATCCGCTCACTTGCCTCCTGCAAAAGAAGCCCGGTTTGTTCGGTCCCCAGAACGTTCGTCGTCATTTCGGCATTTCAAGTTCCTGCTCCCCTATGTTCCTTTTACGCCAATTACGCTGCGCTGCATCTTAAGCAATTTAAGCGTGAGGCAGTGCTAGAGGTAAGATTCGAGGTACTGACGAGGGTTTCGTTGGTTAGCAGGCAACGATAAACATCTTCCGCAAACCCCTTTAGGAGATAGCCAATCTTGTCTTCTTCCTGCATGCGTCTATTCACAATGCGGCAGAGTTTCGGGACTTAATCGATTTAAGTGGTGCAGATCTCTCCAGGCAACTGCACTCGTTCGGAATGTTTGTCCTGCATTGCATATTTTAGATGTAGGCTATCCGAAACAGTTAGTGTTCTATGAAGAAAGGTTGTCTTCGTGGATCTAGAACCAGGAAAAAGGCCATGTTTACGAGTTGCATGGCACAGTCCAAGCGATTATATTTGCTGACCCATTTGTAGTGCGTCAGCCAATCTTCTACATCCTCATCGGCGAGATCGGAAAATGTTCTGGGCTAAGAGATGGCCGGTATTTGATGTTCGCGGCCTGAGTTGAAGGTCGGTCCAGTTTCACGCGAATAGTGAGCTTCTCCGTCGTGGCTCATCATGGCTGTTAGGTCAGGCGGGAGCACGTCCAAGCATTGACTTCGTCGAAGTTCTACACGATCCAGGACTATGCTACACCATGTTGTTACAGAGATGGATTAGTAATTTATAGGCGAGGAATACATGAATATCAGGAACAGTCAGGGCCAGGCTTGCCCCAGTCCTCGCACCTCCACCTCGTCCTTCTCATCGACATGTGCCACATCACGCGGCGAAGCCGAATTGTCGTCACAATACCAACACCCCTTACTGAAATAGAAACATTTTAGTTCTTGAACAGCTTAAAATCAACACATGAACACGTTTCGAAGAAACGAAAGCTCTATTTTTCCTTGATGCTCTAGAAATTGCAAAATTGTAAGTGCACTAACGTTTTATTATACATTCAAGGAAAACAAAATAGAAGGAAAGCCTAAAACATATGTCATGTTTTTGGACCTCTAATGTAACGTCTATTTGTTTAAAAAAATATGACTTCCTTAATTTACGCTGCATCTTAACCAAATACATGAGTAGCTACCAGTCATTTCGCTGTCTTTCCGAAAACCAATCAATACTTACCTGCAAATATAACGAGTATCATTTGCTCTCTCGTCGCCTTGAACTTTTCCCAACTCCTTGTCAAACCTCTGGCCGCAAAGGAACTGCGTATTCCATACCTCGTCCTTAGGGCACGTGTCCTTGTGGCCTCGATTCCTCTTTTTTGGTGGCGCGTATTGAAGTGGTGCTGAAGAGAGAGCCATCAGCAGTTAAACCCAGTAAGTGCATCAATGATAATGAAACAATTTAAAGGTTTTCAGCGATCACTCTTAGATGCATATATCCCGGTCCCATGGAATTTTGCGCGATTGGCAGCAAGCCCTCAAGCCACGCATATTGTCAACAGTGCGACAACTATGACGTCACTATTCATAGCACAACGAGTTCACGCTACCTCTATCAGAGTAGCGGTATCATGTTTACTGCTGCACATAAATGTTCCGGTGAATATCGCGTTGAAAAGTGGTGATTGCTTCCCTGTACCGCAATCAGCTCCCATATACTGCAATGACAATTAGCCTATTTTCCTGAAATTGATTTAGTGGTGTCATCCGTATTTATGTCTATTTCGCCGCAGTACATTTTTACTGGGCTGTTATACTTTTTACACTTTTCTGGTGTTGCATCTGTGACTCTGGTTTGATTTTGTTGGCAGGCATATCTTCTTGTTACCGTTTTATTCCTTTAACGCATGTAATCTCCCTAAAGTGGCCTTTCAGTGTAAATATATTTCGATTTTTAAGAGCGAATTATCACAGTAATTATCAGCAGTTTATTACTGTTCTTGATACGCTAGTGAAACATTTGGTGTCAACTGACGCCACCAGGGTCAAAAGGGTTCAAAAGCGGACGCCTATACAATGCCTAGACTGGTTTGCGATAGTACTTGGTTAGCGTTATAAGTTCCTTAAGCACGACCAGGAATGGCCTTAAGCGGCCACACGTGTTTTTCACGCTGACAATGTGTTAGTGACAATGCGTAAAGAAAACTTGAACACCAGCTGCAATGCGTTAAAGTAGATTTAAACGCCAGCTGCAATGTATTACCAAGGAAGCTGTGAACACTAGCTGACATGACGATATAACGGCATTGTTACGTGATCAGGGGGAATTTCGAATCACCGTTGCGATTATTACGTCATCAGCATTACCCGAATTAAAATTTAACAGCGCCAGTTTTTGCTAAGTCATGACATGACTTGCGTGACTGTGCGTCATTGCTGCTCGCATGAGTCGTGCACACTACTAGCTGCATCACTAGCAATTGCCACCAATTCTCACCTCCGCATAAGACATGGAAATCGACTCCGCATAGGTGATAGGACCACCTAAGAATGGGCGATGCACGCTACATGACAGTAAAAGCACTGTCCGACTCCAAACATAAACATTCAGTTCCTGCAGCCGCACTATGCGCATTCGCACTGGCATAGATGAAGAGAAGACGCCAAATGTGGCACCTTTATAAGCTCGTGAGTGTGGACGGGATTGGTGCCTCCGCGGCGGGCTTCACATCGTCATTGTCGAGAAATGAATTGAATTATGAGTGTGCGTGGAAAATTTCGTCAATATGGAGTAATTAGTTATATATATTCCAAAAAGGTACACTGGAAGTCAAAATAGCCGAAAAACTCGAAATATTGTACAGACGTAAAACGGCCACGGACGTTGAAATTGTGCAAAATACGTCAACTTGTGCGAAAAACGTGGAAGGAGAGAAAAGAGAGTTGATGTAAAAAAAAAAGAGAAAACAAGAAGCAAATGGGTTGAAAAGCCGTAACTAAGTGCAAAGAGTCGCAGGAAAGGCTTACGCCTTACCGAACTTAAGAGGGATCTAAGAACCTCCGACGAATATTTACAACACTCTGCTTCTGAGCACCAAGTCGTATACGATGCAATCTTAGAAACGCGATCACGTTACAATGAAGCAAAAATGCAAAAGACATCTGCGGGCTGTGCGATGTCAGTGCGTGGGGAAGAACCAACACCAATAGCTAAAAATATCAAAATCAGCTTTCCACTCCGCCACCTTTTTATGCTTTCCTCATTTTACTGCTACTTTTGTTCCATCCTAGCTGCATTGTTGCTTTGTCTACCAATAGACAACAAAGTTGCAGTGTTTTTCCTCAATAATGAGTAATTTTTGCCCTCCTCAAGTTATCCCCCTTGTCGATGTGAAGCATGTGTTACACTCTAGTGCCATCCACATTTTCTGTGTTATTGTTTGCAACCATGCAGCCAATCCATTAGTAATCTGCAAAAGATCTACCTGAAAGTGCCGTCCCCAGCTTTTGTTTCACATGTGTCCTCGATTTCCTCTGCGCGCATGGTTTTGCATCGTCAGAGTTATTCAATAAAGCGGTAGTGCAAGATTTTGGTATCGCATGCTGGGGGGGGGGGGCGCCGGAGTGTGCATAAACAACAATGAGAACGATTGCTGGTGTATATCTTGTGTGAAATTTCTCGTAACGCTAACGTAATAGAAAAACATATGGCAGATGTATAAACGAACGCAGGTGACAGAGGTAAAAAGGCAAGTTAAGTTACAAGGGCAGTTGTTAAGGTAAAAGGTTAAAGTTAAGCCATTGATCATATGTAAGTGGTACGACTTTCGTGTTCAACAAAGCGTTTAACGTGCTTTCTATTCGGGCCAGCTTCCAGCTTGATGGTGCGCTCTCCCGGCCTTACTGCTAGTCTCACAGTGGCTGTGCGAGCAGCGCGGCAGCTGGCGTGCAAATGTGTCACTTGCTCCGCCAGCCGGGCGCCGATAATAGGTAAGATTACAGTAAAAGACATAGCTGGACAACTGCTTTTTCACTTACATACGTATAGTAGCCTCCAGTCAGGCAGTAATTTCCCGGCTACTGCTGAACATACACGGTAGCATGTTGGCCTCATAGAAGTCGGTCATCATCATCTTCCCTTGGTCAGTGGCTTGTGTCTGCCTCATTTGACTATCTATACGCCTATGAAGACCTCCCTCGCGTAAGCGCATCGTGGTAAGGCCTCACGGATCGCTCTATCCATATTCTTATGTCTCACAAAAGTGGAGCGCAGGCTTACCACTCGTGTTTCCGGCGCAGAGCTGATTTTGCTGGAAGTAGTTCCGCATCGACCGCAGCTGCCTCCTGAGGAATCTCCCGCTGCCACACCCAGTCAATTCCATTAGGTTGGACAAGCAGACCTCGTATTCGCTGAACGCCCTGCAAGTCACCATAGAGGCATGAGGAAATGATTACATAAAATGCAGTTGTTAGGCTCGAAAGCATAACCTAATTGACAAAGAAGAGCAGGCGAGAGGCCTAGCAATGATTTAGTCCCAGCAACGGTTGTCGTAGGTGCATGAACCTTTCATTTAGATGGCACCCTTATAATCGCCGAGAGATAGCTTTCACACTTCAGTCACGATCACTAATGGAATCTCGAAGGTCAGATATGCAAGAACGAATCGCCACGCCCTGTGCCATGCTGCGTATGAGTATCACATTATAGGTAGTTGCGCGCTGACATGGTATCTAAAGCGGCGCATATCATCCCTCTTGCTTTCTCTAATTACAAATATAGAAAAGCTGTCAGCCCAGTGTTATGGCTTCTAATGCGTGAATTCTCCGCACATTTGTGACAAAATATGTTTTTTCTCAGTGTTGCTTCAGTAATGTAACTCATGTATGTCTTATGGCTTTGAGATGTGTTACGATAACTCTTTCAAGCTTATCCAGTTGTATCCTAGGGTTGAAATATTTTGCCACTAAATATGTTCAAATTACTTCTAGTATGAATAACTGTAGCAACGAAAAAGAAGCTGCAAAAAGGTTTGCTTCCGGCCCGCAATATTTGGTGCCATTTCAGCTTCGTGTTTCACTTCTGACCAGCAATCTGCGCCCGCTTACATGTCAAATCTGGGGGCACTTTTAGTGCGTAACACTACTAGCCGCAATCACGGATTTCACCGATGTCTGTTCGAAGCCGCTCACTCCCTCTCTCTTTTCGCGAACTTGAAGGGGAGAAAGAGAAGGTGGTGACGAGCTTGCGTGGCTCAGCATTGAGAAGCCGGACCGGCCGTATAGCTGCAGCAGAAGACGCTCTCTCTCTCTCTCTCTCTCTCTCTCTCTCTCTCTCTCTCTCTCTC
>JAJIZL010036165.1:156003-170584 GCA_023969395.1 Amblyomma maculatum | reverse complement strand
GGGTTTGGGGACCAGCGAGTGGAAAGAGTGTGTGTTTTGAATGTTGTCATTTTATTTGAAGTAATTAAAGACCTGGGTCCGAGATTATTCCCAACCCACGGGGGTTGTGGCATGTTTTTCAGTAATTTGATCGGCTGCTTTCTTTTCGGGGCGGATCACCGAAGGTGACCGCCCTCGGGCCCTTGTTGATGTTTGTCATCAAAAAGCGGTCCTCGGACCATGTTAGTCAGTCAAGTTTGAGGCTCCGTGCTTCGCACGTATTTACAGTCCCTAGGCTTTAACCGAAATGCTCGGTAGAAAAGTAAGGGCTTGAGAGGGACTTCTCTGTGTGAGAGTCTATTTTGTCTTAAGTTGCAGTTGTCTGTGTGACTTGTTACTGTAACTGTTTGCCAATGTAAATAATATTTTTCATCTGTAAATATATATCTCCTCCTGACCATCATCAGATCATCGTCTACTGTTCTCGTCTTCCGCTTCTGTACCTGCCGAACAACGAACATAACATCACTTGCACGCTGCGTGCTCGCTCCAAGCACTCAGCAACATTCTCTAATGAAAACTCTGCAATCATCTGCAACAAACAATCGGTGCTTGCATCTTTAAAGGGGCGGTTAGAGGTTTTGTCTCGGGTGCTTAAAACACAGTTGAAGTCACCCATAATTATCAGCTGCCTTGTTGAATCTAAGTCTCGTTCGATGTTTTTAAAGAAAATGAGCCTGTCCAGCTGCATTCGGTGCATAAACGAAGAGAAAGCGCCATTCACTGTTATGCAAACCCAGGTCACAAACAATCAACCTTCTGCACGTAGACGAAATCACGGCCTGCACTATAAGTCCTGGCAACCGTTTGACAAGAAGAAGGCACCCAGCCGACGTGCCCACTGCATGACTAACAGCCACTTCGTACCGCGCCGTGAAACGCTGCGCCATGCTCCCTGTCTCCTCCTCTCCCTCCACTTTAGTTTCCTGTACTGCTAGAACGTCTATGTTTTGCTCTGTTAAAAGGCGAAGTACTTGGCTTCGCTTCCTTCTACCAGCCAACCCTCGGACGCTGAACGTTGCAACGTTCAGACACTGATCCATCGCCATAATCACGCATTTCATTTATTTGTCCCTTAAAGGCCCGAAGGCATTACATAAGGGGGGGCGTACATACAGGTTGGAGGGTAGTAGCAGAGAACACAAAAGAAGGAAAGGGGGAAAAATACACGGGGTACCAAAAAAGTGTAAAATAATATACAAACTAAAAGCAAGAAATAAACATACAAAAAGAAAAACAAGGAACAGTTGGCGCTTCCGTGTCGCAGTATGAATATGTTTATGAGAAGGGATTAGCCAGTTTCTCGCGGAAAAGGCGGCGATCGGAGCATGTAATTACGTTGTCGGGAAGGCCATTCCAGAGCACTATGGCGTCGGGAAAAAATGAACTGTTCATTGCGGAGGTGCGGGTTTTAATGCGTGCGATTGGGTTACTGTGGTTTAGGCGGGATGACGTACGTGGGGGTGGCTGCAGCAACAAATGTCTTGGTGAGCGATAAAAGAAAGAGTGAAAGAGGCATAGCCGGGAAATTACACGGCGAGTTGCTAGTGTTTGAAGGCCGAGGGATCGTTTTAGTAATGTTACGCTGGTATTTCTTGAGTACTGCGATGTAATAAAACGGGCGGCGCGGTTTTGAATGGCTTCAAGGTCTGAGATGAGATACGAATGTGATGGATGCCAGACAGATGACGCGTACTCAAATTTAGGACGTACGAATGTTATGTATGCCAACTTTTTTACTTCAGGTGATGCAGATTTTAGATTGCGCCGGAGAAAACCAAGTGTGCATGATGCTTTGGAACAGATGGCCTGAATGTGTGTTGTCCATGACAGCGATGATGTGATGTGTACTCCTAGGTATTTATAAGATGATGTTCTCGTGACGGCGACCGATTTTATGTTGTAAGTGCTATCAATAACTGTGTTTTTTGCGGGAGAATGATATGTATTGGCATTTATTTAGATTAAGAGGCATGGGCCATTTGTCACACCATGCTGAGATAGTGGTTGGATCCTGTCGAAGAGCGGCAATGTCGCTAGCGCCGTGGATGGGGCTGTAAATTACGCAGTCATCTGCGAATAAACGTAGCGTTGATTTTATGTTGATCGGTAGGTCATTGATGTAGATGAGGAATAAAAGAGGTGATAAGCCTGCACCTTGAGGTACGCCGGATGTTACGTCGGAAAAAGCTGAGCGACAGTTATTAACACAGGTGAACTGCTTACGTCCTTTAAGGAACTGCTCTAGCCAGGAGAGCAAGGTTTGTGGAATGCCGAGCGATGACAACTTAAAAAGAAGAAGATTATGGGAAACAAGATCAAATGCTTTTGAAAAGTCGAGAAAGATAGCGTCGATCTGGACAAGGTTATCTAAGTATTGTAGAATGTCGTGGTTGAATTCGGCGAGCTGGGTCTCACATGACAGCTGCTTCCGGAAGCCGTGTTGATTCGGATAGAAAAAATTCATTGATTCTAGGTGGGTCATAAGATTGGAAAAAATAATGTGCTCAAGTAGTTTAGACGGTATACTAGTGAGGGAAATGGGACGATAGTTGTTAGGGCTCGTGCGGTCATCCGCTTTAAATATGGGTGTAATTTGAGCTTTTTTCCAATCGTCAGGGACAACCCCGGTATCTAAGGATTGCGTAAAAATTAGATGTAGTACCTGGCTAGACAATGAAATGGTATTTTTTAGTAGCTTGCTGGTAATTTGATCGCAGCCGGCAGATGTAGATATTTTCAGTGAGGCAATAAGCTTTGATACACCATCAGGGTTAATTTCGATTTTAGGCATTTCTGAGAGTGAGATTTCTGGAATGTGTTCATTAGCAGTAACGTTAGCAGCGGAAAAAACTGACGTAAAGTAAAGTTGAGCGCGGTCGCACAGTCATCGCGGTCGCCCAGTCATGCATTAGAAGGAGGCCGGGAGCATGACGCTTACCTTTCATGTCTAGCATGGCGCTAGACGTTTCCAGAATGCCCACCTCCATTATCTTTTACGGGATCGACTTACTGCGAAGGTGGCTTTTCCTCGGCCTTCCTGTCCGCCGCGATGTTGGGCTGTGGCTTGAAAGGAGGTCGCCGGTTCAGGGTCGCTTTCATAGGCCGCTCATCGTCGTTCGTAAGGGTCTGCTGTTCGCTCCCGTCCCCTTCCTTTGTATGCTAGCATTTAGGTGCGCTGGCGGCGCTCGTTGACCGAACGCCGTTTCCCGAAACAATGGTCACCTTCGTTGCAGGCTCCAAAGAACCTGCGTTTTGAACGGGTGCTTTCTTGTTCGCAGACGCCGCTGGCACCCAGGTTGCCGACTCTTGTTGTTTTCCTGTGTCATCACCCGCCTCTTTGATGGTGATGGTCGGTGCTTCCACGTTGACGGATGCCGCAGAGGTTCCCACGTCTTCGCTTCCCTTTGCTGCTTCCTCAGCCTCGACAACATCCATTACATCTTCAGGCGTCTCCTCTCTGAGAGCGGGCACTGTTGCCGCAGCGTAGGTGCGGACACAATCAACTTCCGTGTGTCCAAAGTGTCGGCAGCGAGAACAACGCGGTACTTTGCACTCGCGTCGTACATGGCCACAACCATGGCCGTTCTACTTCCGGCCACCGGCGTGTTCGGACGCAGGATCATGGGCTCCACCGGAGCAGCGATAGCGGCCCAGGCTGGCCGCGGTAACAGGTCCGATGTAAGTGAAGATAGTGAATATCAGATTGTTTTGCCGCAGCTGCCCACAGGACGTGTTGCTTTAAACACGGTTTTTTGCATGGTGACGTTCGAGCTAGGCCCTACCGCGTAGAAGACTTTCGGGATGCACTCGCCGAGACCGACGCGCTCGCCGAGGTTGTAGTCTTGGGGGCGTATCAAGTTAATCACGTGTGGGCTGTCACCTTCAAGACTGCTGAAGCCACGAAGCGTGTTGTGGCTTTGAAAGAGCTGAAAGTGAAGGGACCATGGTGTGTTATTATCGACCCTCAATACCAGCAAGTCCGAGTCAGACTACATTGGATGATACACGGTGTCGCAGATGAGGACATTCGCACGGCTTTCGCCGCATTCGGGAAGGTGACGGAGGTCACTCGAGAACGGTGGCGCGTCCAGGGCGTCAGCGAGAAAGGCTCGACAACGAGGTCAGTACTTCTCAAGTTGAAGGCTGGGATGAAGGCGGATGACCTGCCCCATCAAATAAGGGTAGCAGATGAGCTGGCCCTAGCCGTCGTTCCCGGAAGGCCTATGCAGTGACTACACCACTTCCATATTTTTCATTATTGCATGAATTGGTACAAATACATCAGTAAAAGATCGTGGTTGCCATGCTCCTTGGCTGAAAACCGTGTCTAATGGACTTTCATTACCACAAGTTCGCCCATCAGACTCAAGACCTCCTCCGCAGCGTCTTGCTGTTTCATATTTTCTTTTAGTTTATACACTTGTTCAACAAAATAATCACATACAGATCGTGCATTCACATCACAGTGTCTATAAGCCATCCTACTCCTCCAAATACTGTGAAGGCCAAATAGCATGATGAGGTCATACTGAAAATCATCATTAACAGTTGTCAAGTACCGAATTCACCGTGGCGTCAATGGCAGGTCTTTTTTAAGTGTCCTTTGTAACACACCCCAGTAAAACACCGCCTCCCAACAATCCAGGAACACGTGCTCAACTGTGTCAGGTTTCCTACACAGCAGACAGTTTGAGCCCCAAGGTACAAAAAGGCCCTTTTCTTCCATCCATGTTTTGATTGGGAGGGTTCCTGTATGCAATTTAAAAAAGAATGTTTTTACGCCCGGTGCAACAGTCATGTTTTTGACTCGCTTGAGCACGTCTTTCCCTGGGCCTTCACAGTATAAGGTGCTGTACTTCTATATGTGTACACTCTGACACTACTCCACTGCAGGATACGGTTGGAGAGGTTTTATTTTTGCTCATGTAGTTGACATTGCTCTTTTGTAGTTTCTGTATTTTTGTAGGGTGTAGAATTTGTGGCCGTAATTGAAGGATCGCCCTTTAAACACGCTGAATCGTTTTTCTGGCTATCACAAAGGGTTATCAGTGTCTCGCATCTTTACAATGTATCGTTTTCTTGCAGACAAACCTCAGAATGCCACAATTTACTAGTGTGATGTGTTTTGTCATCGTCTTCGAACGCATGCAATTTTTGCTACATATAGATATATCGGTGCACCAACGCTTGTAATACTGCTTGTTTTAGCTTCACCTGCTGCCAACGGAGCCGCGACGTCAATGAATTTACTTCTGAACAAGTGTTTTGCATACGTAAACACTCGAGGAAACGACTCCCGATGTCCGGCTGACCTGTGCATATTTCGATGGTCAGCGATGTGTTTCATTTATTCTCGAGCATATGTTATCCTCGCTAACGAAACGCTACGTTCTTGCTTGCACTTTCACGTTGAAGGTGGCATATCTTCAGTCGCAGATATGAAGATGCACCGCAAGATCGAACAAGCTGCAGCGACTGTTGCACACGTAAAAGCAAACCACGATGCGTGTATATGTACAGATGCCCCAAATGTAATACGAAGCACGCGAGCTGTGGCCGAACTGGAAAAAACTGCATGCCAACACCCTCTATCAGCAGATGCGCGGCAAAGAGCGAGGCTACGCCGGCACATCCGGCTGACCCATCTCGATAACTTGATGCTCGCGTTATCGCCGCCACAAGCGAAGCTGCGCTGCTCCCATCAATGCTCGCCAGGGGCACATTCAATACATCATGCAAGGGTTTGTTTGCTTGTCCGCGCCGTGTAGAAAGTTGGCATTCGACAGCTCGCGCTTTTTGCTTTCTCAGGAATGCCATGATTTGTAGCCTGCGTAACTGCCGTGGTTCGCTCTTCGCTTCTCGACGAGTTTGTGACAATAAAACCGAGCAAAATTCACGAAGGATGCAGAATGGGAAAACGAGACACAGGCGTTGATCCAACAACGGGTCTTCGTCCTCTGATCGTCTTCCCTTTCTGCGTCTGTCATGGAGTTCGCGCTTTTTTTATTCTGATGAACAACACTAGCTCATGATGTGTTATGCGAGTTTGTGCGTGAGCTATAGAATACAAACGCTTATCCAACGCTTTGGCAAGTGATGTCAACGTTTCCTTGGCTCAAGGAAGCGCATTAAAAAAAATAGCACCGGTGTCGCCTTTAAATATAGGAGTTAATTAAGGATCACTTCCCTCGGCACAAATTTGCTTTATTACATTGGAGGAAAAGAAGACAAACAAAAAACGAAGTTCTCTCTCTTTTAGTCGTCTGCGATCGGCTATAATCTGCAAACATGCAAGGAGAATAGGGCAACAGGGTGGAGACGAATAAAAAACTTATAAAGGCACTTTTTATGCAAACTCAAAGTTTAATAACACGTGAAGTTCTCGCTAACGTTAATGACATCGGTCATACGCCGAGGAAGGGACTCGCATAAAGCGTCGACGTATCCGTTACTCTCACCTCCCAGAGGTCATCTGGACCCATGTGGTGATTGATACGAGACAGATTACTTTTTAAAGTTCCCCAAACGTTGTCAATGGTGTTCATATTGGCACATTTTAGAATCCACTCGAATAGCTACACACGCTATACTTCAAGCAAGACTTTCACAACTCGCTCAGTGTGGATGGAGCTATAGTCTTGTTGCAGCAGGATAGCTCCATTTTTAAATGGCCTGTCTAGCTATCACGGGACGAGACAGTGGTCGAGGACATCGGAGTAGCTGGCTTCGTTAAACTTTGATAGCAATCTAATAAGAGGGCGGATACTTTCTCCACTGACAGCTCCCCAGACGTTCACGGCATAACGACCACTGCTGATTATTTGCGTCGCGAAGTCGGACAGGTATCTATGTGCGAAATTATAATGCATTGATCAGCTCCTACGTATCGTGATTTAAAAAAAAAACGCATTTTCCTCAAAACCATGATTGTCAGGCCACATAGGAAAAAAACGTTTCGGCTTATAGAACATAAGTAATTGCTGCAAGAGGACCAGCGAAGAAAAACAGTTTAATTTCTGTACTTTTACTTGTCCATGCATTACTGTTATTTAGAACGCTGTGCTCTTTACTTCACACAAATCAATCTTATTCGGGCATGCCTGCAATAAGAGGACACCAAACGCGCCGCTGCTGGTCCCATCTTAAGAAGAAGTTGGTTCATCTGTAAATATGATTTGTTGCCAGTCATCCACAGTTCACTGCTCGTGGGCGCGAGCAAATGCTAGGCGCTGTGCCTTCTGTCTTGCTGTCCAATACGGCTTTTGAGCCACCACACATCTACTTAATCCGGCTTGCTGGAGACGGTTCCGAATGGGCCCAGACTGTTGTCTAGGCCGAGGACATCTAGAATTTTGTTTGCGCTCTGAAAAGGATCCGCACGGCAGCAGCAACGATCAGTTGGTCAGCCTCAGCCGAAGTGCACCACTCGTGACCTGGACGTAAAGCATCGCCAAGGCGGCCGCCTTCATCCTTGTAAGCGTGCATTATCCAATTCGTTGCAGTCATCGACCTTCAAGTCCTGCGGCATATTTCTCGTTGCGGTACATCCCGAGCGTATAGAACAATTTCGCGTCTATTATTCAGTGGAACTCTGGGCGACAGTTTTCGTGGAATGGGAATTTCCACAACGTTCGTTTATAAATACGTGCGTGTGGGCGTTTTTTATAAAAGGCGTCTAGCCTTCTCATCAATTATCAAGGTGACACCTGAACAAAACCAGCTACTGCGAGGCGCTCGTCTGCTATCTCATCCCATATGACTTGGATGACCCGTTCACCGATGATGTATTCTTCTAGCAGTAACACTGTGGTCCCGTCCACATTGCGCGAGTCATCAAAGTTTTGCTGGAAGAACGGGCTGTGATGCTGTTGGAGTGAACGCCAAAGGACGCCGATATGAACATAAGTGAGGTCGTTTGGTGAACTTTGGCAAGCAATCTACCTCGTTTCAGCCGTAGAACTCGTCCATATGACCTTTGGGTGGGAGGCTATCAAGATGATGTAGAACAACCTCCGAAAGCTACGTCGACTTCTCGTGGGAATCTCCTTTTCGGCTCTTCGTTTATGTCGTAAACCCACTGGGGGCTTTAGCGGTTATGAAAGTTGAGTTTGCATAAAATGACACATTTCAATGGTATTTTTTACAACTGTTTCCTTTCTGCTCCTCATTTCTACCTTTACATGCTTAACTTTTTGTTCTCCAGTGTAACAAAATGAATTTGCGTTGAAGAAATTAGTCTTGAAATATAAGCGCACTTGCTATGCCGTTGAGGACATATTTGTATTAAAGACCGCAAATGCATGCTATTATGTTTTGTTTTTCATGCGTTGCCTAAAGCGAAACAAAATTTCACCGCACTTCCTAAAGCATTCCACGAACATTTATACTCGTCAGCGCACAAACTAGCAGCCAAGTGAGGCGCAAAGATTGGCAGTTACATAGACAAAGATAATGCAGTTCTCGACGAAGCATAAAGCGCACAGTGCCGATGGCAAACATTTCTGCACGGCCCGGACGAACAACAAACCATGCGGTATTGAAAGCGCCTCTGGTGAGCAGGGATGGTAGCAGCGCAGCTTCGCACTTTGAGGCGATAACGCCTCGCAATAACGCGAGCATCAAGTTATCGAGATGGGTCAGCCGGGTGTGCCGACGCCCCCTTGCTCTTTGCCGCGCATCTGCTGGTAGAGCGCGCTGATATGCAGTTGTTTTCATTTCGGCCACCGCTCGCGTGCTCCGCATTACTTTTGGGGCACCTGTACTTGCTAGCGCACACATCCACGGCTTCATATCTTCTAGGTATCTGCGAAACAGCGCGTACTCCAGATATACAGAAACGTTGTAGCGCATATTATGCATGCTTTCATGCTTATTTAGCACGAAGGCATGTTCCGATGTGGTCAACCTGGTTGAGCTTCACGATCCGCCAGAATTGTATTGAGAAGCGGAAATACTCTGTGCCTTATCAGTTTCATTCATATCGAGTTTGTCCGGTTTCTGTTAAACCGGACATGACCTGTCCTGTATATGAGCTCAATACAGGACTGGTCCGCCCTGTTTCATACCCATACCGGACTGGGATGTCATGTATAAGATGCATACTGGAAATGGTCTGCCCTCATTTACTCTATACTGGACTGGACCGTCCGGATTGAGATTCATACCGGACATGACCTGTCCGATATAAACCCGTTTAAGCTTCTTACAGGACTGGTCACACCGGTATGAAATTTATACGGGATAATACAGGACTTGTTCAAACTCGTTTGTCGTGATACGGGATTATTCACTAGGGTAGTAGGCCCTGTTATGTCATTTCCGAAATTTGAGCGCCCTATACGCATCATTTACTTCAAAATAAATGACTAAAGTTGAGACTGCAAAGCTGCTCCCACCAACATCGATCGCCATTATGAAATAATTGGTGACGTCACAGACAGACACCGTGAAGGAACCGCACAGCGGACGGGACACAGTGTCACGATGTCACGGTTCACGGGACACAGTTCCTCGTGCCACTTTGTCCCGTCCCTTGTGCTGTTCCTTTCCCATGCAAAACCAACTAGCCCGCCAATTCGCTCTTATAGACAGGCACCGGCCACCGCATCGTCTCCTGCTATGCCGGCTCCAGTAAAATGCCGATACCTACTACTGTGTTCACGGTTACTAGAAAAACAGCATGGTTCACAATGACCGTACTCGACATGTTTCTGAAAACAAAACACGCACTGCAGTGTAACGCAATTTAGCTGTTGCCCACACGTCCATTTTCGGAGCACCCGCCGTCATTGTCCGATGGCAGCATTGCACCAACCACCGTAAACACCTCCGCGCCGGCCGCACTCCGTCGTGTCAGCGATGCCAGCGATACGATGGATCTCTTGCGTCCGTATTAGAAAAGTTTGCTAAAACCTGTTTTTCTCGCAGTAACAATAGGCCTTGCAGAAAGGAATTTCAAAAACAAATGCTTCTTGAGAAATGCCTACGCATACGGCGGGAAGTTTTCCTCCCAGCCCCATAACAACTTCCTGTGGTGCGCGACCCATATTCTTATACGCTAGCTCCGCTGCTTAGGCGTCGCCGAAATTAATCATTTCTTTTTCTATGAAACATGCGGTTGAAAGTAAGGAAGTTTCATGATGGAGTGGGAAATTTACTATAACGCCTTTCTTATCAATTACAAAGTGCCCTCCGCCGTGACTTCGATGCGATCCAATCTAAACCTAGCGACGATAAGGGGACACAGATAGCCACCGCACCGTCGTCTACCGCATTCGCAGGCTGCACCATTGCGGTAAGCTTACGGCATCCGGTGCTCTACGCCTCATGAACTTATAGTTTACTTACATGATGTGGCTCGGCCCAGGCGTGCGTCTGCACATCGAGCATTAAAAATGATACTGCTAATACGGGACGGGGTATTTAGGTTCATTGATGTGATTTGCAGTGCGCCGCACTATGCTACTGCACCGTCGGGTGGTACTCAGACTGTACTAAAGCATCGTCGGACGGCTCCTGTAAATGTCCGATACCCACTACTGTGTTCGCGGTTACTCAAAAAAAAAACAGCACAATGACCGTACTCGGCATGTTTCTGAAAACAAACCACGCACTGCAGTGTAACGCAATTTACCAGTTGCCCATACGTCCATTTTCGGAGCATCCGCTGTCATTGTCCGATGACAGCATTGCACCAACCACCGTAAATACCTCCGCGCCGGCAGCACTTCGTCCTGTCAGCGATGCTGCAGCGATATGACGTATCCCTTACGCCCGTGTTAGAAAGGTTTGCTAAAACCCCTAAGCCTCATGAGCTTATAGTCTACTTACATGATGCGGCTGGGGCCAGACGTGGCTGCACAACGAGCATCACAAATGTTACTGCTAAGAAGGGAAGGGGTATTTAGGGTATGTGTTTCTTCCTGCTGTCCTACTATTTTGCGCAGTTAGCACAATTTCGGCACTCTATACACTGCGCAATTTATGTATTGCTTTTGAGACGTGTTTCACACTCTAAAAAAATGAGAAGGTTTCAACGCTGCTAAACCGAATATAGAGCGAAAACATTAGCTGCGGGTGACCGAGTGTTTTTCTTCTCTTCTTGTACTTCTTCTCCTTCTTCGTCTTCTTCATCTTAGTCTTATTCGCGGCTGTTCAAGGTCATTCGTGACTGCGACCACGGACTACGCGAGGGGCCGAAATCTGGCGTAGTATTGCTTTCGCAATATCAGGAATAAAAGGGGTAGGGAGATTAGTGCTCTCGAGGACCAACTGGCTTGCCACAACCATTAATCGTTTTGGGGACCAACATCAAGGAGATAAACACTTCGTCTCCAAAGGACAACCTGTAGGAGGAAGAACGGTAGAGTAAAGATAAAACGGGCTTCCCAGCAGTGAATCCGTCCGAGATTATTGACACTTGGTGGAGCAGCTTCTTAATGCACCGGATAACTTTATACAGACTATATACAAGAGATGATACAAAAGTCAAGCCGGATTTGCTTCCCCAAGGGAGCAATAATCAGAGACGAACGGCAACAGCCGTGCCGGCCGCGCCGACCGCTAAAGCAGAGCAACAAGGGACTCCGCGTCCCCGCAGTCGAGCTGGCTCCTCTTGCCCCAGCTCCAAAGCAACCGCTACTCCCAGCGCTCGCCAGCGCGAGCGCCCTATCGCAAGGAGTAGCTCCAGTAAAAGAGGCTCGAGCGCATTCGCGCGCTCCTGAGATGAGTTGAGAGCATTCCCCCTTTCCATAAGTCAAAATAAAACAATCACTGCAAGCTGTCTCCTCGGCAACCTTCGCAAAGCGCACCAGATGCGCTGCACATCGCAGTGCAGCGCGAAGAAAGCCTGACCCCCCTACGCGGGTTTTATGGCCTCTGGTCTCTCCCACTCGTGCGACGGGACAGCGGGGGACCGCGCTAATGAGGTCCGAGACGAGGCAAAAGGGGCGCTTCTCCCGTCTCCAATAGCAAAGGGAAAGTAAACTCAGAGAGGGTCCGAAGGAAGAGCTCGCACTTTAGAGCTAATTCTCTCCTTCTAGGAACCAGAACGCGACGCGCAGTTCAACACAAGACACCCAGCTGAGTAATTCTCCCAAAACACAAGTACAGATATGCATCAACACATACATGAGGGTCTGGCATAGAAACTTTCACAGACAACCCAACAACCGCGGAGGCCAAACAGAGCTCGGGCCTTACAGGTAGCTTCTTGCAGAGGCTCTCCAAGTGACTAACAGCTGATCCTTGAAAATGATCCTAAGGAGAGCACATGTTACTCCCTCGGAATTAACAGTTATTCCTGAGAAATTATTCTTGGGTGGACAAATATTACTGCCTTAAGATTAACTGTTGAACCATATGAACGAATTTTAGAAGAGTAACTTTTAAACCACTGAGACCAACTTTTTACCCACTCTCGCCCGCCACAGATATGCTAGTATCGATCGACTGCTTTGATCACCGCTGAATGGAGGTGTGTAAGAATGTAAAAGCAGAATGCTCAACTGCAGTTTGTTAACTTTTTATTTATTTCAATTAGTATCTTGGTCCAGTCGGCAATGCAGGCGAGAGTGGAAGTGGATGTCAATAAAAAAGGGAAGGGAGGGAAGAAAAACGGCGCATTAAAATGTTCGTTATTAAACCAAATGATGTTGACAGTGCAGAAAATACACAATTAAATACTAACAATAGTAAACAAAACAAAGATTACGACCGCAAGTAGCAAGATATTTGATGCCAAAAGCACAAGACAAGGTGGAATTAGGAACTAAACAAAGATCAATGACACTCAGCATATAGCATACAGTCAGCATCTTCAGTAAAAGCAAAAAAAAAGGAAGCAGATATGAAGTTGCGTATAATCAGTACCGTTATCGCCGGTAAGCCAAAGTGGACAATCTAACCTGCAAGACATGTGGCTTAAATTATTTATTGAGAATCAACCTTTGTTGCCAGTATACATAGCTTGCTTTTGATGTCCTTGACATCATCGGGAAGCACCAGTGTACCAGGCAGGCAGTTCCACTCTGATGCTGGTTCACCTATAGAAGAATATTAGATGCAGTTCCAAAATGCGGTATTACCACTATACAATAGTTATCGATACGTGATGCGACATATGCCAGTGGCGTGATAAGTGAATTTTTGAGTGTCGGATTATTGTGATAAATTTCAAAGAAAAGGCAAACGTGAGACGTTCCAGTGTCGCGATAAAGGTGCTAGTGACACTGTCTTTCTTGAGTGTTGCGCTCTGTAAACGACCATAGTCCACGAGAATAAAACGTTGTGTTGCACAGAAAGTTGTGTTGCACAGAAACAGAAGTGAAAACATACACGTTCTCTTTTCCAGAAGCTGGTACCTATATCTTTGCCCAAACGAAAACTTTATGTAGCCATGTGGTTAACGATACCAGTGTACGCCAGCCACTTCACAGTTGCATGCTTCGCACATATATGTGCGTCCACCTGAAGCAATGCATGGCTCATGCGCTTGAATAACACAGCACGTGGCCATAGAAAGTTCTCACCAAATATAGTAAACATGCAGTATACCCACCGCAGCCATGTACGCATGGTACGATGCTGAAGGCGCTGCACTTCCATGACGAACCGAACCTCGGGATCGTCTCTTCAACGTTTCAACTGTGAACAACAAAATGTCGCGGCGACACAAACAAGCGAATCATCGACTGAAAAAAAAGGCGCCAAAATGGCCAAGGAGCAGTGGCTGCAACTTCTTCCCAAGCAAGGCAGCAGAGTTCTCCTGGCGTATAGTCCCGACGCAGGGCATGTGACTATTCCGACTGGCATCGAGTCGACTGTAGCGTGTGCGGGTCCGCTCATGGCCGCGTCGCTCGAAGAGGCCTTGCCTGAATGGCAAAATCGGCCGCTTTCGAATGTGACCAGATTTTTCTGGTAAAAAGCACCCCTCCCCACCCCTTTCCGTACACCCTGTCGCCTTTCTTTCGCCTCGTCTATTTGCAGCACTACCAAATGCAGGGATGCACACTATAATGAGTAATTGTGCTCCTACGCACCTCGCGTCACCAAGCCAAATAATTGGCAATTGTGCTCCCACCCCTCCAATTCGCGGAGCGAGGGGTGCGACGCAGTACAATTAACTTTTTAAGTGTGCATTATTATGATTAGCCAGTGCTCCCCTGCCTTTACCGTGCTGCAAACATAATAAATGTTTTGTCGAAGAGCCAGAAACAAGTTCTCAGCACCCGAAACGCGTGACGAGAGAGGCGGAAAGAGATACGGAGGATAGGCCAGGGTTCAAGTGAACAGTCGTTTTCCCGTTCCTCCTCTCATTAGTCTTTTTCGAGCCAGGGCTAAACATTATTCCTCCAAATTTGCACACAGCGCGCTTCTCGCCGCAGTTGCTCCTCTCGCGGAGTAACGGCCCGATTTCAGAACCAAAGTGGACGTTACTCCTCCCTTCAGCCGGTTTTTTTCTTAGAGTGCTGCTTGTTTGTGGTTTGAGAGGTTTAAAGGGGCCCACAAACACCTCCCGAGCACTCCTCACAAACTATCT